>CAIGRO010183151.1:0-13120 GCA_903798355.1 Fraxinus baroniana
TCACCAATATTACGTTACACAAACAACCCCGTGCAACATAATAGAACAAAGCATGTTGAACTTGATAGGAACAACATCAAAGATAATCTCGACTCCAAAAATATAGAGGTTCTATATATCAACAAGGCGGAACAACTGGCTGATATAATGGCACATGGAGTTGCTAGTGGTCCATTTTATACAATGATATCCAAGTTGGGCATGCTTGATATCTATGCACCAACTTGAGGGGGAGAGTTGAAACAATATGTACCAACTTCCAGTTCTTGTTATAGTTAGGGATTAAAGTGTAAATTTTTCCTTTTTTTCATTTCCTTTTCTTCCCTATATATTTCAGTTTTATCAATAATAAGAAAAGTGATTTTTACACCCAATACTCTCGACTTGTATTATTAAATAATTTTTAAATTGATTAAAAATTCAAAATAATATTAAAATAAGAAAATACTTTTTTACGTTTTTTATACTTGGGCTTCGTCTAGACTCGTCCAATCCGAAACGTCCACGTCTTGCCACGCATTACACTTTAGAACATTGCGTATACGTGGATTAACTTTCTTATTTTTTTGATGTTTTGAATTTGATGACTTTTTTTATTCTAAATTTCTATATTTTTTTCATTTATTTATTTTAATAACAAATAACATGGCATAAAAATATTTTATCAACTCAACTATTTATAACAAATTAGATTGGGTTATAATCAAATTGGATTGACCTATATCCATATTTGATACATTTAATCCATCTCCCATTAATTTCATCAAATTCGGAATCAAATCCAATTCATCGACAGCTCTAGACGGGTCTGACTAGTTTATTGGAACTGTCCTCGTCCTGATCGGGTTGGTCCTGTGGGGATCGGGTCCAATGGCTTTTTTTTTAGAGTGCTATCACAACACAAACAAGGAAGAAATGTGAATTATACGATGAAATAACATACAAAAGTGCTCTCAGATATCATTATTGGACAGCATGTTTACATATTAATCTCAAAACCATTTGACAGTGAGTGGACATACCATCATGCTCATGTATAGACACGCAAGTAAAGTAGAAACTAAAGCTGTTGTAGTGTTTTGTACATTATAGTTCGTATGTTCCATAAAATGTCTATATTTTCTGCCTCGAACATTCACATAAATTTAAAGGTCCATTCGATTATACAGTTATTAGTTACTAGACATAGTCTCAAGTGTTGGATTGGTAGAGATCGGAATGTCTATAAAATACACGGTGGAAATGATGATTATGATGATGACGATGATGATGATGATAAATGTGTAGTCACACTAGAACGGCAAACATAAAAAAAAAAATGAGAATTTATGCCAAAAACTGAAAGATTTAACAAATTTAGAGAAAGGACAAATTAGGGAAGGGGACATGTCTTTCATAAAATCAAAGAGATCCAATTCGTATGAAGTGAAGTGATTTCAGTAGAGCAAGTAAAAAGGGGCAGGATAAACCAAACTACCATGACGTGTTCGCCAATGTTCTAGTTTTTTGGATCTTAAACTAGATTTAGCAATATATCAATTAACGAGGCAAAAAAAATATTCATGTAGCCAACTCCATTTCTTTCGGAATAAGGCTTAGTGTGTTGTTGCTTTTGTCGAACATTTACCTAAATAGACCATATACATAAATGATGTATGGTGGATTTAGGTTTAGGAAACTTGTGTGGTCGAAGTTGATAAATAATCGGTATTGTGCTTATCAAAAGTAATAGTCACCTAGAATGTTCGAAGAAACAGAGCACCAAGCCCGAGTCATTCAATAGTCACTTTTTGAATTTGCAAGTCATTCCGAAATTTTTGTTCGAGGAGAAAAATTAACAGTTTTAATGTTTTTAGATGAGATAGCCATTTAAGATTCTAGACAAAGCTTTTTTAAGAAGGTGGACATTTAATAAGAAACTTCATTCATTGTAAATACAATGAAGAAGGCAAAAAGTCTTGCTTTGTAAAGAAGGAAGATGTGTAAAAGTTTAACAGTCTTAGTTAATGCCAATAAGACAAGACAAATGAGGAAGGAAATTAATCAGTTGAGATACCCAAGGTATTTCTGGAATTGCTCAGAAAAGAAATGTGCAAATATCAAGTGGATACCCACATTTGGACAAAATGCTAGTGCTGCACCTGGTCAATTGCTTTGCCAGAAAGACTGCTCATAGGATGGTCTTGATGTGTGCTGCAGCTCACTTTTTTATGAATTAAACTAAATCCTAACATTTCAAAATATTGATATGGAAACAAAACCCACAAACTACATCTGGGATAAAATGAAGTCCAATGCTTAATGGAGTCTTACAATTCAAAATCAAACCACTAGGTAGATATTATTCTCCTTATTTAGATTATTGATCTTTTAAAATAGCACTCAAGGCTATTTTGACAATTTTTAGTTTTAAAATAAGTTTACAAAAGTTTTAATTTAGGATTATTATTGGTATTTTAGTCAAATTTGAAGTATTAATTCATGTACATTGGTGTAATAATTTATTTGTTAATACTTTCTAGTTAAGATCTTACTTTTTGTTAAGGTAGAAATCCTAAAAAAATTTCATACTTGTGGATATAGTAACTGCCGGAAAATCTTTAGAATCATACATCAGTTGAGCTTATTTTCTGAGAGTTTTTCTAAAATTGGTGATATTTCTAACCTTCTGAGGGTATCACTTTCTCTTTTTCCCTCCTAAACACGCTACTTTTTCTTTCTACTGCTTCAATTGCTTCAATTTTTTTTTCCCTGAAATTCAGTATACCAAACCTTTATTTGAAACAAAAAATTAAGGGAAAATTGCAGCAACGGTCCCTAACATTTCCAATTTTTGCAGCCTTTATCCTAACCTTCATTTTGTGCTAGTGAAGATCTCTAACCTTTTATAAATATGCAGCTAGAGTCCAAATGGATGTAAAAAAATCCATTTGACCGTTAGTTGACCCATAAAGTCAAAGTTAGATTAATTTTGACCAAATTGAAAAGGACAAAATGGTACATTGCATTTTTCTCATATTAAATAATTTTAAAAATTATATTAAAAAATAAAAATAAATTTATAAACCCACCCCCCTCACCCCAAGCAACCCCCCAAATAAAGACTTGACGAAGTATCTTCTTCTCCGACAAGACCCTACCAGAAATTGCCACCTTCGACTCACACTGCCACCACAACTCCCACTTGAAGTTATAGAATAGTACGCAAAAGAAAACAAACATCATTTTAGATGGCCAATTACTGTTCAAGTCATGTTTGCAAATCCTTAATCTAATTAGAACTAGCTCCCAACAAAAAATCACATAGGAAGAAACTGCAAGATTTTTAAATTTTATCCCAAATTCTCTAAATTAAATAACTGTAGCACTTCCTGCAACTAACATAGCTAAAAATTCTATTTGATTGAGCCCACGAGATGATTTAACAGATCCCATGATTTGGAATGAAAATAGCAGTCTTGAAATTATTCTACAAATAATAAAGCTAGGGTTTGTTCAGATCTATATTGTTGACACAAGTAGCCAATTAAACACTAAAAGTGACAATTATGGCCCAAAATGAAAGTGATAAAGAATTAAAGATAAAAGATTGCCTAAAAAGAAAAAGTTCCAAATCATATTCAGGGTGTGTTTGAGCCACATTATTTGGGAAGAATATATTCTGAAATAGTAGATTGATGGAGAATGTGTGGTTCAAAAAAAGGAAAAGTTATTAATGTGATGGAAAATATTATTTTATTGAAGAATGTGCGGTTGAGAATGAGTAGAAGAATGAGAATGAAAATTTTAATATATTCCAAACAGGGGCTAAAGAGCATAAATCAAAGTGAAGCAAAAGAAAAAGAAGAATATGACTATGAAATGGAACCAAGAATTACATGAAATTGGTATGAATCATGGATAAGCAGAGATACATTGAGATGTTTCTTATGTGAAATGTGCGCTTGGAATTATTATAAATTCCACGTCTTGTCCATGGATACTTGTTTAAAGAATTTATTTTAGAATAGAAAATATAAAGATGTTAAAATTAAAAGATTAGAAAACTTTCAAAATGGAGAAAAATTCCAGACATTAGGGAATTGTGGTGGCAGTTTCCGATAGGGTCTTGCCAGAGAAGAAGATACTTCTTCAAGTTTTGATTTGGTGGGTTGGGTGAGGGGGTGGGTATATAATTTTTTATTTTTTATTTTTTTATAACTTATTTAAGGTGTGTTTGATGGATATTATTGAGATAAGAATGTATTTTAAACAGTGATATGATGGAAAATGTGGTCAAAAAGTAAGGAAAAGTTATTGATATGATGAAAAATATTATTTTATTGAACAATGTGTGATTGAAAATGAGTTTTGAAATAATGTAATTTGAAAGAATGTATGTTAAACGAGGGCTTAATATGAGAAAATTGCAAAATACCATTTTGTCCTTTCCAATTTGATCAAAATTAATCAAATTTTGACTTTCTTGGTCAACTAATGGTCAAATTGATGTTTTCCATCAATTTGGACTCCAACTACATATTTATGAAAGGATGGGACCTTCGCTAGCACAAAATGAAGGTTAGGGTAAAGTTTGCAAAAATTGAAAAGATTGGGGACCGCTACTGCAATTTTCTCAAAAACTAATACACTATATCACTATCTCATCAAATAAACTACGAAAACAACTAGATTTCATAGAATTTATTGTTCACCAGCCCACAAACAGAGACCAGCTTTCTTCTCTTCCTAAATCCTTCTGCCCCAAAACCTTTTGTTCTTTGTGTTTCCCCATATGTGAACATTTCTACTCCACTTTTCTTAATTTTCAACCATAACTTTGACAACCTAGTCTGAAAAATTCATTTTCAGTCGTGTACTGTAGGCGCGTGTTATCATACATGTCTCACATCAGGATCGTCATTGATTAAGGACACTGGACATATGTCAATCACCACCTAAGTTGCTGCAATTTAGTCATAGCATAAGTAATTATTTTTAGTGCATTTAGTGGTTAAGATTTAGTTTTAGTGCATTTAGTGGTTAAGATTTATGTACTTTACACCTTGAGAACTGAGACTCAGCCCAATTACTGGAGTGTTACTTAAAATTCTCCAGTCCACAACCCCTATGTACACGTCAAGGGGATAGTGCAAAGTGTTCTTTTATAACACAGATTGAAATGAAATGTAAATTGTGTACAATGACTTACAACTATGGCACAAATAATACGGAGATGCGACGCTTAGCAAAAACAAAGGAAAAACATGGAAGGACTTGTGATAGCTAGGATTTAGTTCATTATATTTTCAAGTCTAACTTTGAGATTGTATTGAATGACTAACAAGTCTAAAAGCTAAACAAGCTTAGTTTATAATGTTAGAGAGGATAGATGTCTTATTTATTAATGTACTGAACACATATTTTCCTTCCCAAGATTTCTCTTTTCTAATAAATAGTGAATACCATTCTCTTCTGCTGAGAACAAAACAAAGGGTTGTTCGTAAAAAGAAAAATACAGCTACATACAATATTGACAGTGCCCGAATGGGGGTATTGCTTTTAGGATTTTTATCTTCTTCGTGTCAGAATGTCCCCTAACGGCTAACGCAGTCTTGTTGCTCATTATTTCTAGTACAACCCACCTAATTACAGCAAACTCTTGGATCCGGTTGACTGATATATATTGAACCTATTGCATCTAGCCAATATACGAGGGACAAATCACCCTTAAGACAGCATATAAGCATGTCTCCTTCTTCAAGATCTAACGATTTTACATTGTCGCACTATTTCCTTGGTTAAATTCCAATCATTGGACTCTAAAATTTTAAGAAAACCCCTTGACAAATCTATGCAAAAGAATGAAAAATAGAGACGTGAGTACGATGCAGTCTGTAGATAATTAGAGCAATACTATTTAGCACCACCATTGCTAAGCACCCGCGTAGGAGTCACTTAAGTGTCAATAACTGATGGATCAAAAGGTAGAGATATGTCTCATTTAAGATAACTTTATCATTTAAAAGACACAAACTGGTGCCAGTGGTACTACATATGATTATTTGAAACATAATTGCTAACGCTCTATACCATAAAAAACTGGTCAGATTCATTGAAAGAGGAAAAAATCCCAGCTTTTCCTTACCCTTGGAGAAATATCAAATTTAGTACATTCATAATCCGTTAGGCACAATCAAGATAAGCAGTCTTTACTAACATGCAAATAACAGTCCAAAACAAAATTAAAAAAAAAAACTACCAAATTAAGGAGAAACTACAAATTTTCTTGGTAGTGAGTCTAGTGACCACTCACCAGAAGTCTATATGAATCTATATGGAAATAAACATCCAAAATGATTTAGCAGAAGAAAAATAAGCAAAAGCAGTTCAATTTTTCACCTTGTCTTTCTTTCCACTTTCTCGAACTCCAATTTTAATTTTCCAGCCTGCTGGCAGCCAATCTGGGTGATCACTCATTTCATCAAACTCACCGAAATTAAGCTGACAGTTTCTATAATAAAAAATAACTAAAAACCCAGTTCAAGAAAATACAAAAACATGCATCCCCTTTGGTAAAATCTCTAATTTTTCTCCCCTCTCTCTCTCTCTAGAGTGAAAACGAAGAGCAAGGAGACAGTAGACGAAGGGGTAGTAATGGGGTTGTGCAAAAGTGGGGAGAATCGGACAAAATGCATTCACGGCCACGTGTTGCCAAACTTTCAGCAATGCCATTCGAGAAACGAAAAATACGTGGCCACGATATGATTATGTATAATCTAGGGTTGAAATTGAATAGTACATTCAAGAATTATTAAATGCGCTCTCTCTCTCTCTCTCACACACACACACACACACACACACTATTTTCTTTTCTTTTCTTTTTGCTTGCTTCATCTTTTGGTTGAGTTTTTGTTCCATACTGGGTTTTGACCAGATCCAGCATGTGACATACACTGTGGGTCTGGGAATGGTACTTCCCACCAACACCTAGACCACAAAAAACTAAAAAGAAAAACAACCCACTGCAATCTCTTCATAAATTGATGGTCGATTAAATAAATTCTCATCACTATGTCTACTTATTTTCAAGAAAGTGGATCATTCCTTAGTGGGGTGAAAAATTTTTACCTTGAGAAACAGCTTCAAACCCATATTTTTAATGCCGAATAGAGGCAACAAGATGCTTCCCTAGAATTTCGTCCCCGGGTCCATCACAAGATGCCACTTTTCAGAAAATAATTTTTGTGGGTTGAGGTTCAGCGCCCATTAATGGATAGTATTGAAGGGTTATGTCAGTTTGATATAGTAAGTGTTGGCAAAATATAATTGGACGTAAAAATTGATTGTATTTTAAACAGTTCAATGATACGATGTCACGGGACATTATGTCAAGAATAAGATATTACGTGTCATTATGTCAAAAATTATGTTATTGTAGCATGATTATAGTATTAAATATATAAATGTCAGTTTCATTGTGCTTTTGCCACTTTCCATCAGTAGTCTATCCTTCCTTTCTTCTTTGTGTTTGTGGGGTGGGAAATTTATCACAAATTATCGACTTTTCACTTTATTAAGAACAAACTTTTCTTGTAGAATAAAATATTATTACATTGTTTAATTTCGTACAATTTTACGTGTCAAACACTGCACATTTCATTAACAATACGCTGTTGATTCCTTTTTAGGTTCATTTATAGTTTATTATTGAACCCTCTTTTAAGTAACATTCAAGACTTGCTCTCCATTATAGATACAACAATACATAATATACTACTTCCTACACACAAAAAAAGTAAAAAATACGTAATGTTTGCAGCTTTCCATACAAAATCTTGAATTTGAATGAGGTGTGTTTGTAGGCCGAGTTAATACTTATGATTGTGTATTTTTATTAAGACTTAGGATTTCATGGTAAAATGTCAACTTTACAAAAAAAAATGTAGCAAGGTCCTTATATGTTGGTCAATATTCTTATTTTTATTCGGTGTTGGATTCTTAACAATGTATACAACTCAAACAACACATCGATCGAACAAGACTTAAAACTGCAGAAGAAGTGAAATGAAAAGGAAGAAGAAGAGAAAAATGAAAAAGAAGAAGAAGAGAAAGAAAGGGATAGAGAAGAAGAGGGGAAGTAAGGGGAGAAAGGATAGAGGAGAGATGGAAGCATTTTCGAGAGGAAATATTTGTTTATTCAATAGTGAGATGTGTAAAATACAATAAGATTTTCATTAATCTAATTTTAGTAGAAACGATTAACGCAATCGAACAAAACTATAACTACATAAAAAGGAAAAAGGAGAGAGGAGGAGAAGATGGGGAGAAACGAAGGGGACCCAAATGTGATCTAAAATGAGAGAGAAAAGAATCAGATACTAGACGAGAGAAATGTAGTTTTTTTTCCATAACTAAGTGCGTAAAATACAATGCACAAGACTTCTTTATACGAAGCTTTAACTAATCTAATTAGGTAAAAACAACTAAAAAAATAACGTAAAATTCTATTTTTTTTTCCGGGAACATTCTCTCTAGGTTTTAACGACCACAAAAAGGTTCTCCGAGAGGCTTTCCTTTGTGCTTTTGAATGAGGTAGAAACTGCATTCAAAAGTACTATCTAAAAGAAAAGAAAATGGAGAAATGATGTGAGCATCAACTAATAGTATTTCTGCACATGATTAAGAATCTTGAAAGTTAAAGCTGGGATTCTTTTCTAATAGTACTTTACTGCATATATTTCACAAATTTAATGACTGACTTGGTTCTAAGCTAAAAATATGATGATTCTAGCACATGACATGAAACAACCTGCTCTTCACAAATTTTATCTACCTCGAAAACGAAGGCATTCTAGTAGGAAGGCCGACCAAGAGGAATAGATAAAATTTTCTTATTGGTGTAAGGTAAAAAATTTGTTTATGGTATAGTAAGAAAGAGTCGTCTCTCCGCTCTGCAGAGCTAAAGCGTAAAGCCCTCCAAAAATCGAATTCACACGATTCATAAAGGATACAGATTACTTCACAAAGAACCATACTAACTCATGAAAATTGAAAAGTATATAACCTATAGAGTTTAAACATCTATTTCCAAAAATTTCTCCATGCGACATATACAAAAATTAACAAAGCCTTCTTTCGGATAATTTGACGTTGATTATATGAATCCTTTTTCGCCACGACCCATGTGATAATCCAGAAGAACTTCCAAAAATCCAGCTTCCTCTAGGGACAGAATTTTCAGTTATGGAGTGGATTCGGACCACAAGGAACAAGCCGGCGCGATACGATATGCACTTTCTTGCCTTTGTTTTCCTTCGATTCTGCATAGTGAGGAATTGTGTTGAAATACCTCGAGAAAGTGGAAAAGAATTTCTCTCTTATTCTTTGTTCATTTTCCTCATTTGCTGCAATTTTCATATGCCTACAACTGGTTATATGGATCTGTGCTACAAGGATAATGAATAAGATAAACAAGTATGAATCAGTTTGGATTCTCATGTCTAACTGGATTACAAAAGAGAAATGGCAAAAAAGCTTTGAAAGATAGACAATAAGTTGCTTTTTTTATGTTGGAATGATTGGTTATGAACTCTATTTATGGTGAAAGGTAGCACAAAGTCAAAAACAAACTAACGAATACCTTGTATGATATCATTTCAAGAAAATGGTTTCATGCGTAAAAGTCAAAATCATTTACATAAACAAGAGTTGACCTTTTGTATATCTAATTTCTCATCTTGTTGCATTAGAAATAATTTCGGTATTACGGATGAAACGTCAATGTGGATGTTAAGATAAAGATGTAGTTTAATAAGATTAGGGCCCTGCTTCAAACCCGGCCCCCCTACCCCCCCCCCCTATTGGTGGGGGGCCTTACTGGCAAGAGGGATTTACCCATAAAATTAAAATTGAGAATATATATCGATACAAAGATGTGACATTTATAAGAATCTCATCATAATAGAATAGGGGAATTAAGGATATATTAAAATACACTTAACCTATTGATCGTTGTTCTTCATCTATCGGGTGATGAACATGTAGTCGGTCCAAATTCATTGAGAGTAAGAGTTCATTTCTTGGTGGATAGAATAATATTTTTTTTTCAAACATTTAATAATATTTATTCACTGTATTTTCCAGTGTATCTAATGCCACCTCTTCTGAAAATCAGTGTTATTGTTTGTATATTATATATGATTTTCCAAATTGTGGTATGCCACTATCGACAGAGTATGAATCGTGTTTCAATTTGAAAGATACTGAGAATACGTTCAAGTTTTTCAATTTGTCAACTCTTAGGAAAAAGCCATCCTGATGTCATATTGCAGGCTAACCACTATTTAAACTTGATAATGACTTTAAAAATTTAATATAAAAAATAAAAAATTCAAATGATAATTTCTTTAAGAAACGTTACATACATAGTACTACACGAGATTAGATTAAAAAAAAACACGCTTAACTTCCTTTTGCTTCATTTATTATATAACTATAATGCCCCCAGGGCAAATCTCCCAGTGGCAAAGGGGAGGGCGGTTAGGGCTCAGCGCGGTAGTGTGCAGAGTTCGATTCCCCGCAAGGTGNTTACCATAGGGTTAATAGCTCATGCTTATCCATAAGCTCTCCACCCTGCCTCCTTGGAGGCACATCCTGTGATTTACCTCCTCCACGATGGTCCAGGGCAGGGTCGGTGAGGGACCCTCAAGGTTGGGGTTCAACCTTATTATATAACTATAACATATTCATCGTTCCAAGCATATTAGGTCAGAAAAAGTCCGAGCAATTGCATTTTCTTGATGAATTGTAATCAACAACCTCGAATAGTTTGCATGTTTCACAAAGAGATTGAACAATATAATCAATAAAAAAAAATAAAAAAAAAAATCAATCACTTATTTAATTCCTTATATTTTATAACTTCATGCCCTAAGACTATGAATAGAACGACAATACGTACAGCTGTAGCCTAAACCCGTACATATTAAAATCACCTATCACAATATTTCAAGGTTCATACTATAATAAAATGTTAAATCATACTACCTGTACAATTAATTTGACAACGTATGAGTTGGCAATCATTCTGTCCATTGATTTGAAAAATTGTTTTTGAAATCAATGACAAGAATTTTAACACCTCGCTACTTGTCAAATTACTCATAAAAATTCATTGTACAAGTAGATTAATTCTAAAATTTTATTTCACAATGCAGCATAGCATGTGGCTGGCCATTAGGAATGATATAGGTAAGACTTTCTCACAAGAAAATTAAACAGAAAAATTATTTGTTTATCAATTTGTCAACCCTTAAGAGATGCCAGCCAGCACCCAACTTTGCAGGCTTCTTCTGACTCAAACTTGGTATTTCATAATATCACAATGACATTAATATTTTTGTGATAATGTGTGGGTTGAACGTCAATTCAATTTGGCTGCATATACTGTTTGACCCTCATTATTTGGTATTATAATTTTTGGAATAGGTTTTTTTTTTTTTTGGAGAATAAGTCACGTTTATTTATAGTTATTGTCTTATTGACCCAAAATCTCTCCTCACACAAGACTTCGACATACAAGAAATTATCGATAGACTATCGAGCATTTGGCCCAATCCACGCCTAACATGAATTGAGACTGGCCATATTACTTGGAGAGATGTAGGTTGTGACTTCAAGATCACATCTCCCTAAAGGCTTTTCTATTTCTTTTAAAAAATAAAAAATAAACTACAAAATTTGATAATAAAACTTTTGTCGAGTTTAATAGCCTATGGATCGTGTTAGCACTCGTATATCTTAGACATCTCAATCTTACTTAGCTCACAAAAATATGTTGGCCGGCCAAACAAACACATAGACATATTGTGATGTGCAAGAATTTTTATTTTTATTTATTTTTTATTTTTTGTAATGCCAAATGCCTTGAGTATGCATATTTACCTATACAAAAAATTCATATTTGTTAATTTTTTGTCACTACCAAGTTGTGAAGTTTTCATTTCTTGATAAAAAATTAGATACTGTTTGGTTTAGTTGAAAATCAGATTTTTTAATAAATCTTTGATAAAATTGATAAAATGTGGAATTAAAAAGTTGATAAAAGTTGTGGGTGCCATAAAATGCATGATTGAAAATGAATTTAAAGAAAATAAGTTTTAGAAAATAGGGATCAAACAAAGACTTAAAGTGTGTTTGATGTACATTTTTTAGGAGAGAATGCATTTTTCTGTGATGTAATGGTAAATATGTGGTTGAAAAAGAAAGAAAAATTATTGATATGATGAAAAAAAATATTATTTTATTGAGAAATATATAGTTAAAAATGAGTAGAAAAATGAAAATTAAAATTATAGGTTGCTCAAAACCTTACACAACGAGAAATTTGAAAAGCGCAAGATATCAAAGGAGGCTTTATGTGGTCAAAATAATTTGGTCCAGAGTAGGCAATTAGCCCTATGTCGTGTTCAAACTGAGTCAATCACATTTTATAATTTAGAAAAATCACATGAATCGCATTTTAAAAAAATAGTTGTGTTGTAGTTTCCACTTTATCGGAAAAACTCCATGTGCTTTTCAAATCGACGTGTAAAAACAATCTACACCAATAACTAATCATTATCTAACTTCATTTGGAAATATCTGTTAAGATTTAAAGTTTTATCTTAAAAGGTCAACCTTATTAAGAGGAGTAGTCCAAAATCTTTATTAATTGATCTGTGTCAACATCATTTATCGATGTGGAATATATATCCCTTAACACGCCCTCACAAGATGGTGGCTCATTTGAGCAGGTCAATCTTGAAATTCATGTGCTCATTTTTAGAGTCTTAAGGGGATCGAATAGCTTGTTGGAGCATAATGAGCTTTGATAGCATGTTAAGATTTGGAGTTCTATCTTTAATATCTATTAAAATCACTTCACCTTTCAACCTAAGGGCATCTCCAATGGAGACACCAAAATGCACCAAATGGTGCAAAGTCGATTTTGCCCTTTCTTTTAATATGGCAAAAGTATTTTTTTAGGGTAATTCTGTCATTTTCGTTATATAATTTTTAATGTAATTATTATTATTATTATTTGCATTTAAATTAAATTTGATATGTTAAAAATAATAATTACCGAATTAATTAAAAT
>CAIGRO010183197.1:0-19886 GCA_903798355.1 Fraxinus baroniana
TCTGATTTAATTAATTAATTTTTTAATTTATTTAGAAAAAATAAAATAATATAATTAATTCAATAAATAAAATAAAAAAATTATTTAGTTTCGGTTCTCATTCGATTCTTCGGTTCTTGGTCTAGACCCGACCCATACCCATCGATTCTCAATTCGGGTACCCGTTCGGGTATTTAACTTGTGAAGAACTGTTCGATTCGGATTCAGTTCGGTTCGAGACTTTTGGACACCCCTAATTATTAGTGCTCAAGAACACCGAAAATGTTTGGTCAATTTGCCTTGTAGGTTATGCTCAATTAGAGTTAGGATGCAATGGAGGGCTCACCTTGAACATATTGAGATAAAAGGATTTCTCAGGATTCATCCTTCTCAACTTGTGATATGTATACGCAAAACTTAGCTGGTCACGAGGAGTGAACCGTTCGACCTCGTTAAACCAAAGGCAAGAGAACAAGTTTGACATTGGTGTGTGGGCCCTAACAATAAAAGACCCTTCAGGTACATCTGTTAAAGAAACAAAAATATTATACACAAATAAAGATTATGCTGAGAGAAAAGATTTCAATTTTCAAACAAAATGGAAATGCAAAATCATACTGCTTGGAAGAAGCTTGTTCGGATCTGATGCATTAAATTTTTTCATCCCATCGCCTTGATAGAATGTAAATTGTTCGTCTATAACACTATGGTTGTACTTGTTAAGCTTCTTATTTTGGGCAACCTCTTCCCACAAACAATGGCGGTCATAGTGATTGGATATAGCATATTCATAACCTTTCCTCCACAGGAAATATTCCAAGATAAGCATCGGATCAAGTTGGAGACGAAGTTTACTATCCAACCAAATTGAGTACCTGAAATAATTTCCAGAAGCAAATGGATAAAGTAAAACGCAAAAGGGACATTTAGATAAGCAGTTTATAAGTGAAAAATTATCGAGAAAAAAAATAAGATTAAATTCAGAAATTGCAAAATATATTTTTATTATGGTGTAGATGAAAATCAAGTCAAGAATTTCATGATTGATCTTCTTACATCCTATGAATCATCTTACTAATATGTTGCAGAACTCAATACCCCCTCCATGATTGAAATATTTTGTTTGACAATTACAACGAAATGGATAATTAATCGGTGTACACTTTCTTATGTTTTCATCTAATATCCAACAAGGGTTGTTAGTTTGGCACAAGTCGAAGTACGAATTCATAAATTCTCAGATCCAGCACACACGAACAAATTATGAAATAAATTTACTCCTCTTTCGTAGACTAGAAATTTAGATCTATTACCACCCAAAATTAGAAAATAGTACAGACAAGATGAGTCAAACATGGAGCCATTACATAAAACGAAAAGCATTTAATGTACCTGGCTGAAGGAAAAAGACGGTGTGGCAAAAATTTTGGTATCTTCCCAACTCTCCGCATGTCAGCATAAGGAAGATTCTTCACAACCACAATCTTCCACAACCCAATAAAGCCCATTCTATCAGGCATATGACCTTCTGAAGAAAGCATACGTAAAGTAACTTCATCCACAAACATTACAAAACATACATTTTTCCTTGACAGACGAGAGACCTGAATTTATAAAACAAGAAAAAAGGTTAGATCAGAAGCATAAACCAGCTCATTGGATGCTACAAGTTCAACTTCACAAACTGGTGACTATGAAACACTAATACAGATAGGGATATAGTGCTATATAGTGATTTGGATTAGGAAAATAAGCCACATGATTTAGTTGATGAGATGCCAATGGGGATGCCAACCATATACACAGGCAAAGGAGGTCAGCATAATAAAAACAACAATCAGATTCCATTAAACAAGCTTTATTCATTCTAACAAATGGAATACCAGAGAAACCCCGTGTGTTAAAAAAATCCATAAAAAGCCAAGTGATCTGCATATTGAAGCATGTTTTCCCATTTCTGTTTTCCATTTCAAAAGTAAAATGAGGGAAAAAAAAAAACAGATTTATAGAACACTTTTCAATTGTTCAGATTGATTATATCAAACCCCTAAACCGACATCCTACTCCGTGTTAATGCTTATCATTTTATTTTGCTCCTTAATTAACTTAATAAAGAACAACAAAGTGGGAAGGGGTAAAGTACCGTTTTGCCCATTGGTGATCTTAAGCGATCTGAATTCCCAAATATACAAGACATCACAGCAATGTGACAACTACTAATGTATTTTGCATCATCTTCAGCCAAGTCGAATCCTGTACTTGCAGATCCTGTTGGACCTTTCACAAAGCCACAGTTTATTTTCTGATCATGGGCAATAAAAGATTCTTCCCTTTCTTTGAGACTTTGATGTCCAGCGAATTTGGGTTCCCATCTTTCATCTTCAACGGGCTTCTCTTCTGATTCTGTATATTGTAGGGAAAACCTTGCAAATTTTCTACTTTCTAAAGGCTCTACAAGCAGTGAAGATGCGTTCAACATTTTCATCTCACAGGAACCTGGAATTTTGGAGTTAAAATCCAAACCAATAACAAATTCAGTAAAAGCAAGGGAAATAACTCATCTAGTTATTTCAAACATTTAACAAGCTAAGCATCATAAGATTCAATTTCGTTTTGCGTACATTTCAATATGCTCGTGTTAACACTAGCCTTTATTTCAATTCATATTTTCCATGCTGCACAGAAGCTATAGAATAGGTCACTCTGTACATTAGTTGATTGAGTCAATGCAATGTCAAGCCACTTGTCAATATATTAGTACAATTGAAAAAATGTTAACCATCCATTCATTCATTACACCAAGTAGTCAAGTACTCAGTACTGATAAATACCTATTTCATTTTCTGTCCTTGAAAAGCACAGTATACTATTTTCTATGTATTTCTTAGTTGTATTATGTTAGTCTTAAGAGTATTGAATGTCCTTCAGGAATAAGGAGATTATCAAGGTCCCCAAAGATGTTCATGTTGTCCCAAAAAGTAATTGAAAAAGTAATTGTGTTAAAATCTATGTTCAATTACTTTTTATCAACAAGGCAGGAGGAACTGATGATGTGATGTATAGTATTATAGTGGATTCTTTTTAAGGTTAAAATATAAATTCTACACGACACTAATTAGACTTTCTAGGCTTTATGGGACTAGAAGTTGTGCTGTTAAAGGGCAAAACTTAATAAGGTGAGAGTATCAGAATAGAGAATATTAAGATGGATGTAGACCTAAAGAGATTCGTGTTCATAAGAGTCATAAAATTTACATAGAACATGTTAGAAGAGGGAGAGACAGACAGAAGCATAGCCCGTTATGGTCTCCAAGTATCAAGATGCAGGATCTCCTGGTAGATATAGTAATCAGTTAAACGGAGCAGCTGAAAAGGAATTATTTAGCTTTTATTAGGAATAAAGCTTAGTTTGTTATTATTCGTGTTGGTTTTTAATATCACAAAACCTACTTCAGAGTTATGATATGGATAAAAAACCTCGTAGAATCGAATAAGAGTCGTGCTATTTCTAATACAGTATCAGCAGAGTTCATTATTTGGCTTTGTTTGTTATTATGCATGTTTGTTTTTAATATCACAAAACCTACTTCAGAGTTATGTTATGGATAAAAAAAACCTCATAGAATCGAATAAGATTCGTGCTATTTCAAATACAGTATCAGCAGAGTTCATTATTTTAATTCACTCAGAACCAAAAACTGACCAAAGAAAACAAGTAACATGTGCATTAACAATAAAAAATAGGCAATTTCTTATTCCAAGTAACTTGTGCAATTATCGGAACAAGTGATTACCAGAGGTTCTTCGACGTTTTGTCTTCTTTTTGGAACCTGAGCGCCTTTCAGGAGTTGTTCTTTGAACAGATTGACCATCAAGAAAACTGACATGTCTAGAATTTACCATGACTTCGGATCGCTGAGAGTTTAAAAGTGATTCCTTATGGGACAAATCAGTGGAAGCTTTATCAGCCTCCTCAATATTTTTTCGGTTTTTGTTTCTAGAATTGTGCACACGAGAAGATTCTCCATCAGTGCTGTGGGATTCATGGGCACCAGAATGCTCCTCGTCATCGTGTCCAACATCATCATATTCTTCGATTTGGTCATCCTGTAAATCAATACCATCATCGTATTCATCATCAGCATCCGCAGAATCATGCTTTCTCCAAGCAGCATCGCCTGATTGCTGATTTTTATTGCTATGTATATGTTTTGACTGTTCAGTACTCTTTAAAGAAGCCTCGTATTCAGCTTCATACATTTTTAGTTCATCACGCCCAGCCTCATTGTATAAACCATTTCTTCTGTTACTTAAAACTTTATGAGAATCAGAAGTAGAAGATTTCTTATCCCCAATTCTCATTGCAGTGTGAACCTCATTTGTGGAATCATCCCGGACTCGCTCCAATTCCGCTTCACTGTAATCTTCATCTCTTCTTCTGTCGTCCTTGTCCCAATACCGTGAATCCCGACCATGCAAAACAGATCCATGTCCAAACTTTAGCTCTTTGGATTTCTGCGTCCGGGTCACGTTCATGAGAAAATCGGTATCATTTTCTATGTCATCGTCTTGAGCTCTATGCCAGTTTGTTTCTGCTGCTAACATGGACAGATTAGTAAATGTCATATTATAAACTACCAACTAATATGGACTAATAATATTCTAATGCTATGATTGAATTCAAAGATTAGGGCATTGTCAATGGAATTTTAAATGTTTCCATTTCAATGTGGATTCATATTTCACAAACTCCAATCTTGAGGCCTAGTTCCATATTAACCAACAAAAGGTGAACAAATAAGGAAACCCAACAGTCCCAAAATTGATAGACTGTATTGGAATAAAAAAACGCTAATAGACAAATATGTTGAATGGAAGCTTTACTTGAGTTTATACCTACACTGAAGTTTATAACCACGTATTTTACTGAATTTCCAAACTTCTTTTAAATTCCATGATATGAAATCTTATGCATCTTCAAATGCACCATAATATTAAAAATTTGACCTATATACTTGTTATCACAATAATTATTAGAGTTAAATACTACTACAAGATAGTTCTCTTTCGCAGCTGAAATTTCTTTAGTACATAGAGTAAAATAGAAAAAATAAATAAAATTGAAGCAGCTACTACACCACATTTCTGATTCAAAAATGCACAGGGACGCTGTAGATCTGCGCCTTCTCAAAATTTGAAATTCATAATCCATACCAATACTTTCTGCTTCTGAAAATGTAAATCCTCTCACTTCAAAAACAACAAACTAGTAATCACAGTAGATACTAACGGTTTGATCAGTGCAAACTATCAATCTAATAATCACACAGCCCAATCACTTACAATTTCTTTAGTTTCCTTTCTTTCCAATAACTTGCATTAATAATCAATAATTATAAACTTAAACTAAATTCAGTGAAAACCCAATCTCCATAATTAATCAAAATCACGCTCATCCTATCCAATAGATCACGATGTGTACCTTTACTTTGCAAAGCAAAATAGAAAAAAGCCGAAACCGAGAGAATGAAGGCTAGTATCACGATGCAGCATCCGATCGAGATCTTGTAACTGTGTGGCTCTTTCAGTCGACGACGGTGGTGGTACGGGACTGAAGAAGTGGTTCCGCCACCTCGCACTCCGATCGAGAGGTGATCGCCTCCGTTTCTCATTCCGCCGGCATAGCCGTTGAAGAAACCTCCGGATTGCCTGTACTGAGCCATTCGAGCATTATGAGGTACAGATACAATGTGTGTATACGTAAGAGATGTGGATTTAGGATTCGATGGGAATTATGAAGTTTTCGAAGGGTATAATGGGGATTGGAAAGGTGAACGGAGTCCGCCGGAGAGAATTGGAGGATGGTGGAGTATAGTAGCGGTGGGATGGGGAGACGGTGGTGGTTTTGTTTTCAGGATTTTAGATGCCATGAAATTACTGAAACACCCCTGTCTCCATCGTATTGCGGTCTGCGGAGTTAATTGTTCTAACGGTCAGTAAACTTATGTTATGTCTTCGATTGTTTATCGTAGTTTAAATTATCAAGTTTTAACCATTGAACTTTAAAAAATGTTGTACGTTATTCACTGTCATAACTTTCGTTTCAAACCTCTAACGAAATTGGTTACGTGATTGACCAAATGCACTTGTAAAACCCTGTCACACCATTAAATTTTGAGATAATCGAATTTTGACCATTAAACTTTAATAAATTTCTTCTATTGCTCACTAAAATTTGAGGTGGCCGATTTTTGACCACTGAACTTTGAGATAGTTGAACTTGGGTCACTAAACTTTGAAAAACGTCTTCTATTGGTCACTAATTTGGATTTAATTAAGTATATGTTTATCTCCCTTTAAAGCAGTTATTTTAATTCTCATACTCATTTTTAATCACATTTATACAATAAANATAAAAAAAAATGGACATCAAACATGGGCTAAAATTCAAATTTAATTTAATTTTAACAATAAATATATTGTATGTTTAATTGAAATTAGTAATCACTTCTTTTGCATGGTTTTGCTGCTTTTGCAAGTATGGTCTATACCGCTAGGAATGATTACTACACAGTAGTTAAAATTAATTTCAATTCATTTTTTAAAAAAAAAAATTAAGCTATTTTTATCATTATATTTGAATTTTACAATGAAACACACAATGAAATTGTTGTTAAATAAAATTAAATTCAAATTTTAACAATAAATTTTAATTAAATCCAAATTTATTGTGAGTCATAGAAGACGTTTTTCAATGTTTTATTATAAAAACTCGACAATCTCAAAGTTTAGTGTTCAAAATTCAACTATTTCAAAGTTCATTAGCCAAATTCGACCACTTCAAACTTCAGTGAGTATTAGAAGACATTTTTCAAAGTTTAGTGAGCAATTGAAGACGTTTTTCAAAATTTAGTGGTCAAAACTCGACCACCTCAAATTTTAACATTGTGACGAAGATCTACATTCTGTCAACCATGTTGCCAATTTCGTTAGGTATTTGAAATGGAGGTTGGCCAATAAGTAATGTCCAACGTTTTTCAAAGTTTAGTCGCCAAACTCGACATTTTAAATTTCATTGAGCAATCGAAGATATAGACATAAGTTCAATGACAATTGCAACAATTAACTCTTGTATTGCCTTATTTGATATTTTTGCATAATCGGTTTTTAACTATTAAAGAATAATTTTTGTTAAATACATTTTTAACTCTATTAAAATTTTACTTTTCTATATGGGATAATGTTAAAAATTTCGAAATGTTAGTTTTCGTGATAGTTAATAATAATAAAAAATGATTATTACTCATGATAAATTGGAAATGTCTTTACCCCATCGATAATGTGGCAATATGTGATCTTACCAACTCATCGACATTTTAGACCATATCGACCACATCTTGCCATATCTCTTGCCCAGTATGGGTAGGAGATTAATCTTGTATTTATAATATAACGTTATTGAGATCGATAGTGTCCTTAGATATCAACTTGCTTCTTTTTAAAATTTGCTAATAGAGCAAAAGGTAGGGGATTAAAATTGCAATTTTTCCTCCCTCACACAATGAGTCCTTAATGATGGAAACGTCTTTCCTAAATCATCATGTGACGCATATTTTCAATCTTATGATTTTAGATTATCTTCCTAGTAGTGCATAAAAAATTGAAGGTAAAGTGCTTTAGTTGAAGTGATAATTAAAAATTACTCTCTCGGTCTCAGAAAGACTCATTTTCATTTTTAATCTGTCCCAAAATTATAGACTATTTTCCTAGTTAAAAGTATAATAAATTTCTTAATTTTCTATTAACCATATTTTGTTATACATTGTTATCAATAAATATGAACTACTCTTATTTAAATCATAACTTAATGTAGATGTATATTAAGAAAAAGTAAGAAAAATTTACATTTCCATTTATATAATTTACATTTTCTTAATCAGCGTAAAAATGAAAACAAATTTATCTTTGTAAGAAAGAGGAAGTAACATATTTTAAAAAAATTAAAGTCTAGTTTTGCAACTTGTTCGTTCATTTGCGTCACCAACTCTGTGAAGTGTGCCATCCTTAACTCGCTTTTTCCCCATTTGTGATCCATCTCTTCTCCATTAAAGTGAGAAGTACCAAATGGGCATTAAACTAGTAGGAACGACTTACTTCTTTGTAAGTTGAAAAGCAACAAGCTAACAAAAGTAATAGGTTCAGGACCAATGGTGTAATTTCCCCACCATAACGTTTTCATAAACAAATTAAAAGTTGCTTTTATATTGTTTGAGTTACATCTAATCTAAGCACCTTTTCTGCAAATTTAAAACTATTACCCTTACCCTCAAAATCACCTTATTTACTTCATTTAAAAAACATAACAAATTATCAAGATAAAGAATAAATATGCCATGAAACGATGTTTTCACTAATGGGTTATAAGAAGACTTGAAACCATGACATTTTCTGATTTTAAGTTCGTCTAAAAGCTTAGGATGTCAGACACCTATAGCTAGTCAATTGTATGCCAGAATCAATACTATCTCGTAGAACTTCCCATATTTAAAATGAGGTTTTCAAAGGTCAATCGTCTTAACTTTTTACATGTATGTAGAGATGAACGAATTTAGGAGACTAAAACTCTGAAATATGAACATAAAATGTAATAGAACAACAGTAGATTGCAAGATCAAAATGTCCAGATGAGTTACTGACTTGGGAGGACATCGAAAAGATGAAGTTATCTGGTAACGTGGCACGTGCATCATTCAGATTACCACTCCCTGCTAAAGGAGCGTTCAGAGAAACTACGACTAACTTCACCCGTTCTGGTTTTTTCATTCCTAAAGGATGGAACGTATGCTACATCTAGTTCAGTCACTACAGAAGATTATCACTTACCGCTAATCTTGTAGACATTTTGGACTGTGCATTCAACTCACAAGAATCCAATGTACTTCCAAGATCCTGAAAAGTTGATCCTACTAGATTTGAGGGGAGTTTACCGGCACCTTACACGTTAGTGCCCTTGGGGGGAGGCCCCGGGAAAAAATATGCTCGGCTAGAAGTACTGGTTTTCATGCATAACATAGTGACTAGGTTCAAACTGATAAAAGGCAATCCGAAATGAGAAGATAGTATATGACGCTTCCTCTATGCCAGTGTATGGCCTTCCAGTTCATCTAAAACCTCATGAAAAATAAATTATCTACCATATTTAATCACTTCAAAGTTTTTCTTCATAAAATAGAGGAAATTTTTGTTCCATATTGGCAATTGTTTTTGTCTTTGTTATTTGCCAATAATATTTAATAAAAGAGTTCTGTCACGTGTGTGCGTGTAATAATAAAAATCAAGGGTTGTGCGACAAGTATAAAATGGGTTACAAAAGGGTGTCCAAAATTGCCAAATGGCGGTCCCCTACTCCATTTTGTACACCAAGAATTATCCAAAAATCAATTATAAGCAACTATAGTTGTCAGTTTTAAATTCATGTATAAAGTTTTCAACATTTTAGCCCGAGTTCTTGTAATGCAACACACTGTTATACCCCTGTAAATTGAGCGAAAGCATTCAAACATGAATAATTAAATGACTACAACGCGCTGTAAATTATAAATATGTAATATATCGTGTTAAACATTTATGTGTTTTCAAACAAAACAGTTACATATCAATGTCCAGCAATGAATTTTCAAAATCCTATAATCCTTCCTTCCAAAAGTAGTTTCACACACACTGAATATCGCTTTGATTATAGGAAGCAAGAAAGTAACACAACCAAGAAAAAAAATCAATATGGATTTTAATACGATAATCATACATAGTGCCAGAGGGTCATATTACCAGTACCCGGAACTTAAAAAGAGTTGTAGTTATGATATCCATAATCTGTGCATATCGTGTAACTGAATAAAATCAGTGGACTTCAAAGAAATCTTGTAAAGTTCCCTCAGTTTGTTAGCATCGACCGACTTATTTGACGGAGTTTGCTGAGGACTGACAGAAGATTTGTTTGTTTTTGTTGACCGTGTCGTGGCCAACATACTCTTCAGGAGCATCTGCAGCTGACTCCAAAATTTAGCACAAATCTCGGGATTATCATTGCTCAGTGACTTGTTTTCAGATATATTGCGTCCCTCGAGCAGACGAGATAGAGCTGATTCAAGGAACTGGTAGACAAGCAACATGTCAGTAGTTTACTAATAAACAAATGAGTTTGTTGGAAAGCACGCAAGTTAATTTGAAAATAAGCCTATATTTGGCTCATTTTTATAAACCATTTATAAACACAAGCAACTTTCTATCCATGCATTTCGAGGGATTCGCAAGTACTATTAACTTTTCCATCACATATTTCTATCTATTTATAATTCATTTATACACACTTCCCAAACATGTAATAAGTTACTTCCAAAATAATCAACTTTTTCTACTTGAGAAAAAATAAACATGATTAACGTGTGAGAAATAAAAGATAACTAAAATTAACTTTTAACTTTTTTTATGCTTAGCCAAACAAGCTCTGAATAAACTCTAAGAGAACAGGTAACATCTAGAGGAGAAGACTTTCGTCGAATAAACTTCACAAGTAAATACATTTAAGATCCCTCACAAGTCGAAAATTCATCATAATAATGCAGTGAAAACAAGCTATTTTAGTACTCTACGTAACACAGCATGTAACTTCACATAAATTCATCATAAAATCACAAAGATGGTTCACTGAACATAATTGTTTGGTTCTAACCATATGTGAAATGATAATATTCTGATACAAAATTATCTTCATATCATATCTAGAATTGTCATGAAAACAAGATGGACAGATATTAAAAACCAACACTAAATGAAGAGGAAAAAACCCAAGACGTACCACATTTGAATGAAGGTAACTTGAGAGGCTAAATAACAAAGCCGATCGCTCAATCAGAATAGTGAGGTACATTAGGGGATGCGTACTTGCAGTGTAGAAATCCAAGGACTTTTGCCAGTTCCTTTCTGCCAAGGAGGCATACTGCTTTACCCGATGAACCACACTGTTTTCACCTTTTGCTAGATTGTTTTTCTTTCTATTCGGCTCTAGAAACTTCAAGCAACAATCTCGTTGGTAGCATGCCAGTTGAAAATAAGCATATGCAGACTCCTGTCGACGCAACTCACCGAGTGACTCGTATATAGACAGAGCTGCCCGGATGGCATCATTTGCCGATATCTCGTGCTTTCTATGTTCTCTCTGAGTTCGAGTGAGACTAGAAACAGAGTAATCTTCGAGGACCCCATTCTCATAAATCTCAGCAACAGTATCTTCTCTTGCCAATAGCATGCCCAGTCTTAGATATGTATGAGCAAATTGCGTATTTACTTCGTTCTTCAAACTGCTTGAGACGGAACCTTCATTTTCAGCTAAAGCATTTAGTTCTGTCTTTGCTGCCCCGTAATACCTGAGTGATTCACTGTATTGCATTTTGGCAGTTTCAAGTGCCTGCAGATATGCACTGTGGAAGACAGCATGTTCCTTGAGACTTTCAATTTTTAAAACCATCTCTTCTGCTAATGCTCTTCGTCCATGGCCCAAATTACAGTTGATCAAAATGATATTAGTATGATCCTCAACTACTATAAAAGAGCTAATTGCCTCCGCAAATGCACTTTCAGCTTTGCCCAAATCTTTCCTTTCCACCCTATATCGTCCTAGTTCATTGCACACCCATCCTTTCTTCTTGACTACAGATTTTAATTCTGCTGAACTAGAAGGAAGTTCACTCATGGATTTTCGAGCTTCTTCATAACAACTCAGGGCAACAGAGAGAGTATAATCAGTATCTCCAGTTATAGAACCCCTCAAGTATTTAAATATACCACCATTCTTCATAGCAGTTTTACCTTTGGAAGAAGGTTCAGATGGAGTATCTACCCTAGACCCCATACCATCTACCTCAGCTGCCAAGTTCACATCCTGCATAGCATCTGGCATCCTATTAGAATTTTCATCGATTTTATCAGTCTTGTTATGCTTAAGATGTTTACTTTCATTGGTTTTTCTAATGTCCCCATTCTGAGCAACTGCAACATTTTCATAATCTCCAGGACGTGAATAATGGCTGCTTGTAATATATGACTTTTTAAACTGCTTTCTGCCATAACCCGATGCGCGAGTTTCTCTAGTACTGCTACTTGCACTGCTTCCACTACTGGCTCTGTCGCTCTGGCAGCTACAATTCACTAAAGAACATAAGCTGCAATTCTGGTTAAATTGCCCCAGCTTCTTCTTGAGCCTCTCAACCTCCTTCAAGACTTCAGATGACATTCTCAAGTCTTTGCTGTTGCCTTTCCTTTCTGCTTGCCTTGAGGCATCTTCACCCTTTACCAGGTAAAAGTCAACAAACACGTCCCCAACTAGTGTCCAAGCCTTGGCCCAAAAGAGGTAATTTGAAGACAGCTGACCGAAAGCAAGACGATCATCGCCTGCAAAAGACCTTATGTTTTCACTTCTGATGTTAACTTCCACATGGGATAACGAGCTACAAACCATTGAAGAAATAAATCTGGTGTCATGAGGCATTGATCCATAAACCAAACATGCCAGTTCTACAACCTTCAAGGTTTGATAGAGTTGGCCATCATCCTTATAAGCTTCGCCAAGAGCCAAATAAGACTCCCCAAGCAATAAAACAAGTTTCCACAATTTATCATCTAATTTGGATGTTGGGAGCCATTCCCGGATATCACAAACTTCAATACATTCAGTGTCGCCACAGGCACAAACAGAGAAATCCATTGATGAAGGTAGTTCATCCTCAATTTCATTTTTAAGGTTCAGCTCTGGTTTGGTGCTTTGCCATCGGCGCGTCCATCTTAGAGACTTGATAGCTTGAGAGATGTGATGAATTGCAGCGAGCTTAGAAGATATTGGATCAGCAACAGTCTGGAGTTCATGATCAGAAGTTTTTGACAAATTGCAGACCATAAAATCCTCATCACTGGAACTCGGCACGTTATCCTCGTATGCTACATTTGCAATACCTGATGATACAGGCCCAAGAGAAGACATGCTATCACCAGATGTCATCTCTGTGGAATTTTCAAGATCAAATTTTTCCTGAGTGTTAGGTTCTACTGAAGGAACTGCGGGATGAACTATATCATGGGCATTTGATGCATATAACCCATTCATAAACTCAAAGGATTCTTCTTCAGCATCAGCAATGGTGACTTCAGACTCTACTGGAAGTGCTTCAGATGTCAACTCCAGTTCTTCATTGCAAGTCAAGAGGAGCCTTGCAAATTGTTCGTGAGCAAGTGCACGTACCACCTATTCACCACATTTAATCAGTCAAAAGGTAATTTTCTTACTCAAACTAGTGAAAAACAATGTACAGTAACTCTTTGATCCTTAAAAATTTCAGAAGACAACATACTAGATGGTCAGGCTCTTCCAGCAAGTCAAGACATTTTTTGAAAAAACCAACGCATCTTTCCCTGCTACCACAAGACTGCAGCAAAACAATTATTAGCAATCGCTAACTAGCAGAAACAAAAATAGGCATAACACTTGTACACACCATTGAGAGTGAAAGTCTGTGTGCAATTCTGTACAATAGAGTGCCCAGAGAGAGTATGGAATCACTTCTCCTTCTGTGCATCAGAGATGTCATAGAATCAGAGTTATCATCACAACTATCGGGAGGATGGTTTTTTGGAATGACAGAGAGATCAAAAAGTTGGATGACATCTTCGCCAGCACTTTTATATAACTGAAAGAAAAAGTGTGGAATAAGATAAATGTCATAGACCAATGTAAAAGGTTACAAAGAAAAGTTCTACTACAATATGTACCCAATAAGCACCAGGGTCTTGCTCACAGTTCTCCTGAAGGAACCTCAAAACGGAAAGGCCATTTTGTTGGACAACATGGGGATGGAAAGCAGGAGTTCCATCCTCTGATATACCCTTTAGTAGAAAGATATCATCTGTTTTTAGAAGCTCATAACCTTGAACAACACCATTCTGATGATAACAGATAGCCAATTCAGGAACACTAGCCATAAAGTTGTCGAGCCAAGCTTCAAGCCAAGACAGTGGAGAGACCTGTACATATGGCCAGGGAGAAAAGAAAAAAAAAAAGAAAGAAAGAAAGAAAGAAAAGCATAATATGAACAGTAGTCAAATAGACAAAGAAATGGGTGTGAATGATGAGTAAGAAAGACAAGGTCAAGTTTCATTTTGTAAAAACCCACCTGCCGTGAAACATCCCATAAATGCAAGCTCACAGCAATATATTTTTCGTTACTGAAGATAAGTAAGTCACTGCCTAGAAGCATGCGGAAATTGTGGAACTGCCAGAATAACATTCTTAAGAACTCATCATTACTAACTCTTCTGTACTTCTCAGATTCTTGCACTGTGCACCTTGGCTTTTCTTTAATCTGTGAGACCTTGACAGCTTCACGAGCTTTATTTCTCTTATTATTCTTCTCCAAAAACAACTTTTCCTTTTCAAACTGAGGGTACTCTTGGCGATGGATAAATCCTTCCCCTGAAGCTATCTCATCACTCTGCCTAAGGGACCCATGCCCATGAATTGGATGGTTCAAAGATTCAAATGACTCTTTCTTGGACTTGTATTCATCAGGAAAAACAGATGATTTTGGCTGCTCCTTTGATGAAGCTGTATGGGTTGGTGGACAATCACAAGCCTCCATTCTTACCGAATGCATAGCAAAATTCAAAAATAATGATTGATCTACACATTTTGATTGGGTGTTATGTCTTCGGATAAGCTTTTCTCCCTCTTCAACATCAGGCCTGCATCACATGTCAAGATATTAGGCAAACATCAAAAGCGTTCAACATGTATAAAACTGCAATAACTTAAAACAACATTATACCCAGAGTTCAGGATAAGTGTCTGCCCAACACGATGTACCGCAATCGACACTCGAGCTTTGGAGTATGGTATCTTAAATATTTGCTTCAAAATGTCAGCTGGGGCAATTACATCCATCCCATCTCCATATTCTGCCAAACCAGATACAGCAAGTGCCTCCCCTTTCCTTGTAAGATTTGACGTAATGGGACCACCTCCCCATGGTGAATCTGCCAGTATTCAACCAAAGTGTCAGAATGCAGCTTTTCTGGATTGATTGAAAATTCGTACCAAAAGGTTTGGCATGTTTAGCTTATAACCCCCCAAGGCCAATAAAAAAAAAGCCTCAAGGCACCTACTGTGAGGCAGTTTTTGAAAGCGTATGCCTCAGCTGTGTGAGGCATACACCTCATGCACCACCTCAAGGCTTGTTAGGCGTGCACTCATTAATTCTCCAAACTTATTTACTTTGCTTTAGGTGTAAACCACAAAACACACAAATTCTTATTGGACCATCTTGGGAAGAGCCCACTGCCACTAAAAATTAAACAATTTGTGTTTCTTATAGACTCAATTCGGGGAATAGTCACTGTTTCACAAACTAAAAAAAAAACGGTTCCTTTTTTGTTTCTTCATATATTTTTCTTTAGTTTGTTAGCACACTTTAGATTGTTCTGCTATGATTCTTTGAAGATAATTTAAGATTTATTATGAGCTTATTATGCATTTTAATAATAATGACTTTTTTTTTACGGTCATCGATGGAAAATTCCTAATACCCCAAGTAAGCCCTTTCAAACATTGATTGGAAGTCTGAACTTGTAAGCTGCAATCAACTATTGAATGGTCCATAACTACCTGTATGACAAACTTAAAAAAAATAGGAAGAATATTTTTTTCCCTTCTTCAAAGTGGAAAGTTTTGAATCATCCAAGTTACACCAATTCCCAAACAGTGAAATTATATATTGAATAAATATGCAAATTAATAAAAGAAATTTCGCTTTACTTGTCAGATATGAGAAAATCCCATTTGGTAGAGTCCATGAAATTAAGCCATTGTTTGACTTTGATTCTTTGAGAAGTGACTTTGTGAAAAGTGATTTCTTTTGAAGAATGTGTAGTTAAAAAGTAGGGAAAAGATATGAATCCGAATGCAAAATGATTTTTTGAGAGTATTGAGTGGTTGAAAATAAGTTTTGAGGAAAAGTGATTTTGAAAAAATCAAACAAAGGCTATAAGTAACGAGTATGAAGCTCAAGAGTATCTATGTTTTACAATATCTAAGTAACTTCCTTTTCCTTTTCCACGGAAATACTCCAATTTTATATCAAGTAAAAACACCAAAGTGGCATTATTTCAAAATGTAATTGCTTATCATTAACTATGTAACAGAATTAAAGCTGTTTCCTTCATTCATGTCCTTATGCACCATCTCAAACTCTAAATTACTAAATCTTCCTCCTCACGTATTTCTCACTCTCATGATGCATGTGACATTGGAATACACGGTTTTGCACTTGGAAAATGATCCATGTTAGAATTGGAATGATGGAATGTGACCATCCTTCCAGTCCAAGTCAGAAAAAGGATCAGCCACTTCTTCAGAAGTTGACTAGAACTAAGAACTCGGACCAGTAAGCATATGACATCATCCACCCTCTTGAAACCCGAAAAGACCTTAAGCCAATTATTTTTACACTAGCATAGTACCTTTTTAGTGTTTGATACGCCTGAACACCTTTCATTTGGGAGGAAAGACAAAAAGTACAAAATTATAAATAATAATGAGCCTCAAATGACAAACAATAAGTACCTTCATTCTCTGCTTTTGCAATCGGGAGTACCTTTTCTGGGATACTCGAGAGTACGGGCAGCTTGTTCAGATCTGTTTCTGTTGGAATCATCTGATACCTTGGAGCTTCCACCCTATATTGTTTCCAAATTAAAAAACAGAAAAAACTTATAACTTACGCGTGCTCAAAGAAACCAAAGTCCCTCCCTAAATTAATTTCTATTGCATAAACCACATACTAAATTATATCAAAACAAGAAAAAAAAACTGTAATGTAGACCAGAAAATCTAAATGATGCAATATGAAGAGGAGACAGCCCTAGGCTAGATTAATTTTCTACAATTATTATAATATCAATTTTTTTATGTCTAACTTAGGGTCTTTTGGTTACTTAGCGAGGAGGGTCAATAAGGGCTTTGTGTTCCTATGAATTCATAGCCAGGGCTCAATACTTTCTTGTTTGTTAATGAATTAATAAAAATTAAAGTTTTGAAATGTTCAAAGATTTTGATTTATTCTCCCCATTCTTATCCATATCAACGAGATTGCTTACACGTTCATCTATTTTCACGTTCAACCCGCAACCATTGGCATCAGTACTTCGTTAATAAAAAAATTTATCGAAGATTATCGTCAATTGTTCGCTATTAGTTTTTACAAATCAATGAATTATTGACTCTAAACATTCAGAAATTTGTAAAATTAATGAATGTTTAGGCTTGTTCCTTCGTTCACGTTTCTCTCGTTGCATGGTTGGTATTAAAGTGAGGCAACATTCTTGATTATGGCTTCTAGGCATTAACATCTGGCTAGGGAAGTATAATTAACAGGGTTGAGCAAGAAGAGATGACATACATGGTTAGCACATTGAATTGCTGACACAACTCATAGCAACTGTGCGGCCGCCAATGTTGGTGACGGTGGAATTGGTGTCGTTAGTGCCGAGGATCATGATATTTTCAGTTGTGGAGTAGGTGGCAAGGGGCATTGGTTTGGTGGCTACTCCGACATTGATTTAATTCCTTTCACTCCTTTCAATCCCAAATGGTGGAACACATTTGATAGAGACGATTACAATGGACCACCGATTTTTTACAAAAAAATTATAAAAATTTAGATTTGGTTAATAGCTGTTATAACGACACTCTAATCTCCGATGAGGAGCCCAATGCTGAGATTATCAAAGGAGTTACGTAAAAGATTTAATACCAAGTTAAACAGGAAAGCAAAATCTTTGAAAGAGCTATTTTCTTTTGTCATGGTATGAGTAGATGATTAGAAAGTTAAAATTGATGGAGCAAGTTCTAGATACAAAGGCACCAATTGAGAAGACTCATAGAATGTCAGTAAAAAATTCATGCTCTCCCAAAGGAGAGGTCTAAACACTTCCAAAAAGTCTTGACTTATGTCAAGGAAGTGTGCTCATGTTTCGTAGTAGGTTTTCATTTTGTTCACAATGTGCATTTTAACTCATATAGAACAAGTACAAAAGTATTAGCTACAAAATAATAGGTCTACATCAGGTCATTGCGAGGATGAGCTTAACATTAATGAGGACTACACCTTATGATATGAAGATACGCCATTCGAGGCTGAATGTTCATCAATACACAGATAATGATGGAATGCAAAGAGGGGAGCCTTAGGCTAGATTCATTATCGTTTAATAAGTTTTCTTTCAATAATTTTATGTCCAAGGTAAGGTTTTTGGTCATTTAACATGCTATAAATTCATAGCTAGGGCCTCGTTATTTCTTGGTTATTTCTGAATTAATTAAAAATAAAATTATAGTTTTGGGATTGTTTTAAGATTTTGATCTATTATTGGTATTCATGTTTTCACTCTCTCCTGCATCACATTCTAATAAAGTTTACAACTGGTCTGCACTTGCTCACAAACAAGCTCTTAGTCACACAAATCCCTAAACAATAGAACACGAATTATGAATGCATGCTAGCAGAAACTTATATATATAATCTAAAAGGCATAAAATTCATAAACAAAACAAACAAGAGTTTAAACAATTGCATCAACAAGCAATTAAACATCCAATTTATCGGCACTATCTCTGAAAACTAACATATACAAAATCCACATTCAGGTAGGAAAGAGAGGATATGGAGACTTAAAACTAGAAAAAAGAGAGAGAACACCCTATAAATTCTGAAAATAGGGTTTTAAGGAAATATACATATTTGAGTGTGTGTGTGTGTGTGTGTGTGTGTGTGTGTGTGTGTGTGTGTATATTACTCTAATACTACATTAAAAATATAAAAATCTCTATATACATATAACCTGTGCACGAAATGATGTGATTCACCATGAAATGATGCAACTTTTCATTGCAGAAATAAAAATTATTTGAATTCTTAAGTGAGAAACTACAGCAAGGCCTTTTGCCTTGCTGCCCTGCTCGCTGAAGTGAGCAGACACTGGAAGCAATGCCCTTGAATTGTAAGAGCATCTGTCCAACACATACAGCTAACTTGCCAATTTGCACATTCCTGGGGACTGTAATTTCCAAACGTTCAACTGAACAAGTCGCCAACAACTAAATTTTAGCTCGCGTGCACATTGCTATACCGAACACGAAACATTTTTCTAATTCTTTTCAAAGCGGAAAAAGCACGAAACGAGTAACATAAATAAATATGCAGTACTCAACACTGTTTAAATAATCAAAACACAAATATATACACATAATTGCATATACGTACGTATGAGAAGACGGAACAAGGGCGGCAACAGAATTGAAATCATGAAACGCCTTGTCGGTGGGTACAGGTATGGATCCGCAAAGAAACCCCACGGGCTTTGGCCTTGCGATTTCTAGCCTGCCCACGCACTGCATCTCCTGAGAGCCCGACCTCTGTTCATCCATTTTATGTATGAGATTTTAGCTAGGGTTTTTCCCAAACTTGTACTGTAATGTTTGTTATGGGGTGATTATGATGATATGATGAAGGAGAAGAAGAAATGTTTGCTTATGGTATTTTCCTCTAGAAAATTCTGGAGAGGTGGAGATTTAAGAGTTGCCTACTGTTCGCTTCTATCAAATTTCTGAAAGCGTGTCTTAAAACTACACTGTCTCATTTTGGAGGAGGAGAATGGCGTGGACAATTTTGTAAAAGAACTCGGGAAAATTGCACCATTAATCCCCTATTTATTGTAACACTAACAAGTTCAATTTAATTTCCAACCTATATTCGCACAATTAATTTCAAAGTACAGAATTCGTTCAAACTATCTTAAATTATCAA
>CAIGRO010183213.1:0-13277 GCA_903798355.1 Fraxinus baroniana
AATAAAGCATTTGATTAACCGTAAGGGGTTGCTCAATTGGTCAGCCCTTAGGTTTGCTCCCCAATGGTCACCAGTTTGAGTCCCCTTAAGGCCACTGAGGTGAGTACCCGACCGTAAACTTCAGGGCCCCGTGAAATTAGTCGAGGTGCGCGCAAGCTGGCCCGAACATCCACGGCTATAAAAAAAAAAAACAAACTATGCGAGACAAACTCACTAAAAATTAAGGTCTCTTAAATGTTACGCAGACATAGTAAGAGAGCACTTTAGAAAAAAATTCTATTATGTCTGGTGAAAAATGAATTTCATACTTTGCAAAGAGCATTGTTCTTTTCAGAAGGCTTGAATAGAAGCAGTTGATGCTGAACTCGAATCTACCATGGATTATGGATGGCAAATTTTTTTCTCCCGCCCTGTTTCACTTCACATTGCCCCATCCATAATAGTAAATGAGATGGGAATATTTATTTTATTAAATTTATATTATTTTTATGTTTTTCAATTAAAATGTATTCAAAAAATTTAAAAATTATATAAAAATAGTAATTAATTTATTAAATGGGGACTTTTTAATCCCCATCCCACTTGCTCCACTCTCGAACTCGTCCCAACCTTATCTTTTGGAAAATTCATGACAAGACGGGATAGAATGTTAAGGGTTGCCTTGATCCTGTTCCACCATATTACCTTCCTTACCATAGATCAATCGACAAATTGAAAATGATTATCGCTAGATGTTAAGACAACGATTTAAAAATATTATTTTGACCTTTCAAGTTTTGAAAATTTTGCCTATATATTGGTTAATAGATCTAATAATTCAAAACTCTTTTTTCTACAAGTAATACTATGTAGCCCTACTAGGATTACTGCCACAGTCTAAGTGACGCTAAATGAAATGTGAAATTAAATAACTTATTTAATTTTACCTATAATTTAATGTCACATTCTAGAGGTGACACCAAATGCACATTTTAACGAATTCATCTTTAGTTGATCTTTTGAAAACATCCCACAAGTCGTGTAGATGATCTTCACTTTTTTTTTTTTTTTTTTTTTTTTTTTTTAGCTATGAGTTTTTGACAGTGATCAATGAGTTCCATTTGCTGTTTTACCTTGAAAAATTTTAGACTGCTTTGTACATAAATGAGGGATTGGGAATCTCCTTNCAAGATCATCCACATAACATTCCACATTCTTATGTAGTATATCATCGAATATCTTTTACATTGCTTGATGGTAGGTTGCACCTACATTTTTTAATCCAAAATGCATAACTTTGTAACTAAGGGTGGGTATGGGTTGGGTTGAGTAGGTTTTTGCCTTAACCCAAACCCAACCCAACGTGATCCATTTGATCATAATTTAATCCAATCCAATCCATGTAAAGGTTGAAACCCAACACAACTCAATTAAGTATCGACCGGGTTGTGTTGGGTCGAGTTGATCGGTTTGTGATAATTTGTCAACAAAGATTAAAGTAGACAAGTCGGGTTGGGCGGATTTATAATTAACTCATGATTTATATAACATCACGTCTCTATAGTTTCAATGATAAAAAAATCTAAATTATTTTGGCATTTCATGCCCGTAAACGTTACATGGATAGATTGATATTAAATTATATGAAACCAAGAAATGTTTTTGCAAGTAAAATGTTTTTGTGTTGAATGTGTATTTGCTTATATTATTTTTCACAAAATGCATTATATCCAAGTCTTATATTATTCTAAGAGTTTTCATGTCTTGCGACATATTCAAGACTTCTCATGTATCACGTTTGCGTATATAGAACCTAGTTAATTAGTAGTATATAATTTGTGTATGGTTTCCTCAAACTTTTTAACTATTGCACAAAATTTCTCCAACAAGAATTGACATTTTAATTTAGGTTTTTTTGAATATTGTAGCTCTTGGAGGTTGTGTGAAGAAATAGAGTAACTAAATTTCGTCCAAATAACATCATAACACATGCAAAGTTCATAAATATAGTCGGATTGGGTGGGTTTATTTGATTTTCATGAGTTAACCCATAACCCGACTTGACCCGACCCGTCTACACAATCAACCCCCAACACGTGTAGAAACAACAAAAAAACCAACCCAAACTAGTCGGGTTGGTTTGGTTTGGACGATTTTGATGGGTTCGGTTGAGTTTTGCCCATCCCTATTTATAACGATATATACCCTTAGGAATATAGAATGATGTAAGCTCCTCATCTTTTGGAGTCATCTGTATTTGGTTGTATCCGAAAGACTCATCCGTGAAAGATATGACTTTATACCCTATAGTTACAACCGCCATAACCTCTATTATTAAAGTGAAAATCATCTTTTGGACATGCTTAATTCAAATCTCGAAAGTGAACACAGACTTGTAATTGTCTATTCTTTTTTTAGAGGAACAATGTTCGCGATCCAAGTTCGGTACTTGGCTTCATGTATGAATCCAATTTCAATAAGTTTGTTGACTTCCACTTCAATTTGAGGAATTAGTTATGTTTGAATCTTCTTTGAGGTAGCTTGATCAACCGTACTCCATGTCTTACTACAAGGTGTTGCACTGCAACCTTAAGATCTAACCCTGGTATTTTTTTGTAAGACCATGTAAATACGTCTTTGTATTCCTGAAGCAAGTTTATATACTCATATTTCTCTTTTTGATTGAGGAGAGCACTTACGAACACTGGTTTCGGGTCTTCTTCGGTCCCTAAGTTCAATTGTTTCAAGTTATCTATAGTAGCTTGTCCTCATTCTTCAAATATTGATGAAGCTGGTTCAGGTTCGTCTGTTGTGGAAAAGTTTTTCATACTTGAATTCCGAGTTAGAAACTTCTTCAAAAGTGATGTGATTGACATAGACTTCTTCTTTATCCTCATCATTCTTTAGGGATGAATAAACTCTTTGATTTTTTTTGTCTTCCTCTTTATTGTCAAGCCTTCGTACTTGGATTAGAAGTTTTAATTCCAAGTCGAGAGAGAGTGCTATTGTCTTTGAGATGACTTCTGCGGATCTTAAAAATTCAAGTAGATGAATAAGAATCCCCACTTAACCTTTAGAAGATAGAAGCTTTACCTTTTTATGTCAACTACTATGGAAGGTTTTCCTTTTAACCTTTTAAATATCGAAACTCTGGCATTCTTGTTTCCAATTTGATTGAACACTGAAGGTCTCGACTCTTTTGATTTATCTTTTGTAACTTTATATATTTGAATCATGATTGGGTTTGAGGAAATCTTATTGAATTTAGTCTTTCTCGGTAGATTTGGATCATATCACAAACCATACTTAGGTCGGGACATAAAGGATCCATAAAAATAAGAAGGGATACGCCCACCCAAAATGGCAGCATCAAGATCACCCATTTGCCCAGCATTCTCAAATAACTTTTTGATTTAAAGATTGCAACATCCTTTGAAAGTCTGTTTTGACTCCTTGGCTCCTTTAGTACCCGCATTGTTTGGACAAGCTAAAAATACAGAATTTTGATATGTTTGGAATAGATGTCAAAGCTTTTGATGTAGATATATGTTCTCCTAGGGTTGTCATGAGTTGATGGGGAAGAAAAAAACTTGGAAGACTAGGTATTGGAAAAGTTAACTCTTTTCTTAATACCTCAACATTTGTTGGGTCTATTTGAGATTTTTTTACCTCTAGAGAATCCTTAAAATGTAAATCTTGATCTACCTTTAATAAATTGATGAGGTGGAACAATAAAGATGTATCATCATCGTCTGCATCTCCTTTAATTTTGAATTTAAACATGGACAATCATGTGAAATTGCATTATTCATCCTCCATGTAAAATTGGCATCATCAAAATAAGATTATTCTTCGAGGAATGGTTTGGATTAAGTTACCACACATTTAGCTTCTCCGTCTTTGCTATATTTGAAGCATTGGTGTCAAGTTGAAGGTACCACTCTAGTTTCATGCTACCAAACATGTCCAATGAATAACTCATAGGACATTTTAGCATCAATGACATGGAAGTGACAGCCCAATAATAGCTAATCAAGAGGGGGATGAATTGGCTTTTAAAACTTTTTTGAAAAATTAATCAATAATCAAATATGCAATACCTAGATAGATTAATTTAAATAATTAGCACGAATATAAAAGTAATAAGTAAAGGGAAAAGAGAATGCAAACAGTATAATTATGGAGGTTCGATCCAACACAATGATCTACGTCCTTTGTTACCAAGCTCTCCGACACGAGCAATGCCAATTTCACTATGTTGATTGACAACGATCATTTTACAATGTTGAGCTTTACAAGACCTCAACACGACCCACAAGTTTGAAGAAAATTGATGTTACAAATTGAAACTTCTCTCTTAATAAATGATATAATCACGATTAAGTATCAAGAGAGCAATAAGCTAATACTTTAATGAATAGCAATAAATGAAGATCAAGTGTTAGGTAAGAAAAATTTGATGTGTAGAATGATTTCAAAAGTTAATTTAATCAAAAGTTTTTCAAATCTAAAATGATTTGATAATAATAAATGATATGAGAAATCAATACAATTTTGCTCAAAAGAATCTCACTTGAATAGTTTATGAATGGAAACATAGGATGAACCATAGATCAATAATTTCGCCTTTTTTTATTATGACAAACAAGATGATTTGCAGAATAGGATCGAACAATTTGATATCAATTTATCATGCAATTCGCATTCCCCGTGTTTTTTTACAAATTGATAATCATACATTCAAAATATATAAATGATTTGACTTCTTTCCCCGTTTTTCATATATGCATGCATAATCATCTTACTCGCATCCCCCCTTTTGGCATAAACAAAAAGCATAGGACAAAATATGGATCATAATTACCTTAGCATTGGCAAAAAAAATAAAATAAAAAAATCCATATATAATGATGTAAAACAACAAAATAAGCTAAACATAACGAGTGTAGATAAGGCATAGACAATCTAAAAACAAGCTAAAATAGCAATAAAGTTGAGGACTATGACTCCAAAGGAGGCGGTGGAGGAAAAAGTGGTTAAAAGTGAGCGTAGAAGGCATTCTGCTGTGCTTGTATTTCCACTTGGTATGCTTAAATGGCATCATGTTGAGCTCGTATGGTGGCTTACTGAACTTGCAACTCCTAAAGCATCATGCCAGGCCATCAACCGAAGTTGTAAGAGAGTCAATGCGGCCATTGAAAAGATTGTAGTGATCATTGGTAAATGTGAAACCACCAGTCTCGAACGAGGAGCACTAGAGTCAGGAGCATCATGAGAAGGGTGCAGAACTTGCGGTATATCATCAATATCGTCATCTTTATCACTTTTAAAAGGTAGAGTCAATTGACCTGAGGTGGGGTCGAACCCCTTGGTATATACCACACAATGACCATGTTCTTTAGTTATTTCCATGCATTTGAGGGCTTGAATGTTTATAGTGTCGATGGGTCAAAGTTGGACAAATGTCTCATCGTCCAATGAAACATTAAAGTGTTTAAAACTTTTAGTGAGAAGCATGTCATATGGTAAAGCTTTAACATGTCATGGGGAATTGACAGGCTTCATGAGTCCTAATGCAATGGTGGGAAAATTAAGTTTCCTACCGACAAGAAAATAGTTGAGAAGAAAAAGATCAAACGAACTTACTTCATCTCGATGACCCTTCCAAGGTAGAATAACATTTGCAATGATGTTTTGTAAAACTTTGCATGGAAATTGGTTTGCACTAACCTTCGTGATATTTTCAAAAAATTTCCCCGGCAACACGACGATAATTCTCGGTAAAGTCATAGCCATCTAACGTGGGATGTGCTTTGTGAAGAAAATTTGTATTTCACACATCTTAAGTTCCAAAATGTCATGAATAAGAGCTTTGTTTATGACAATGCGTCTATTTTTAATCAACGTGAAATATCACCGGAATGGGAAGTAAGAGACATTTTTGTAAAATTCTTTCATAAGTCATGGGTATGCATGCTCTTCTAAAGTTGCAATAGAAATCCAACCCATATGTTCAAAAAGTTTTTCTATATGAAATGCGGGTGCTTTAATAGTAAAATCAACATTTTTATCTATTAAAATGAGGGATTTATCAAATGGGTTGGCCGGTACCTCGAGTTCCAAATCAAACTCTTCGTCAAAGGATGGTGGAGGAGATGTTCTCACCGTGATTTTGAGCACTTTCCCATGCTTTTTAAGCCCGACATTGTTGGAAATCAAGAATGGAAATAGAGAAAGAATATATGAGGTTAGGGTTTCGATTTGGTGAAATTTGAATGTAATGAATGAATTTCTTGAGGATTTGAGATATAGAAGTAATGAGTTTTTGATTTGGATGGGTAATTGATGGTTTGAAATGGAAGATTGAGTGATGAAGAAGAGAATTAGGGAGAGAAAAGTGAGAAAAATGGAAGAAAATTGAGAAAAAATAGGTATGTTCGTGATTTAAAATCGAACGTGCAGGTTCAATTTGGACGTCCGGATCCTCCCTTTTAAAAAAAATGATAATACATGCTAAGTCATGTAAATATGGTGCACATGACATAATGAGATGAAAAACATGCGAGCGCATATAGTTATGAACTTAATCATGTATTTCAAATTCATCAATAATACCTAAACCTCTTCTAATATGTGAGAAACGATCAAGAGCTAGAGATTTTGTGAAGATATCGGCCAATTGATTTTCTGTGTTTAAAAATTCTAACACAATATCACCATTTTGAGCATGATCTCTTAAGAAGTGATGTCTAATTTTAATGTGCTTCGTCTTAGAGTGTAAAATGGGATTTTTAGACAAGTTTATGGCACTAGTGTTATCACGCATAATGGTTATATGATCAAAGGATATGTGATAATCACTAAGAGTTTGTTTCATCCATACAACTTCTACACGACAACTAGCGGTTGAGATACATTCGATTTTGGCGGTTGACAATGTAACGAAATTTTGTTTCTTGCTAAACCATAATACAAGTGCAAATCCTAAAAAATGTCACGTTTCGCTAGTGCTTTTACTATCGATTGTGCATCCAACCCAATCGACATCCGAATAGCTAAGTAGATCAATGTGGGTTCCTTTGGGATACCAAATCCCTAAAGTTCTTGTGCCATAAGATATCTAAAGATTCCTTTTACTGCCTTAAGATGAGATTATTTAGGATTCGATTGAAATCTAGCACATAGACACATACTAAACATAATATCAGATCTACTTGCTGTTAAGTAAAGAAGCGATCCCATCATACCTCGATATTTGTTATATCAACGGACGTACCTTGATCATCCTTGTGCAATTTTATGGATGAGCTCATAGGGGTGCTCATTGGCTTCAAATTATCCATGTCGTACTTTTTGAGCATGTCCAATATGTATTTACTTTGATTGATGAAGATTCCATCACAAGTTTGCTTAATTTGGAGATCGATGAAGAATTTAAACGCTCCTATCATGCTCATTCAAATTCCGTGCTCATGCATTTAGAAAACTCTTCACAAAGATAAATATTAGTAGCACCAAATAAAATATCATCAACAGAAATTTGAACAATGATCATATCGTTCTTTTGAGTTTTAACAAAAACGGTGGTATCCACTTTTCTTATTAAAAAATCATTTGAAATTAGAAATTTATTCAATTGTTCATACCAACCCCTAGGAACTTGTTTTAAATCGTAGATAGTTTTTCGAAGTTTGAAAACATAGTCCGGATGTTTGTGGTTTTTAAAACATGGTGGTTTTTCAACAAACACTTCTTCTTGAATAAAACCATTAAGAAAAACACTTTTGACATTCATTTGATAAAGAGTGATTTTTTATGACAAGAAAATGCAAAGAGCATGTGAATGGATTCCAATCTAGCCATCGCTACAAATGTTTCTTCAAAATCAATGCCTTCTTTTTCATCGTAACCTCGTGCCACTAATCTAGCATTGTTACGTACAATTATTCCATTCTCATCACGTTTATTTCTAAAGACTCATTTAGTACCGATGACGGTTTGATTATTTGGTTTAGCAACTAAATCTCTGACATGGTTCCGTTCAAATTGATTAAGTTCTTCTTGCATAGCTAGAATTCAAATTCATCAAACTCGGCTTCTTTGAAGTTCTTTCGTTCAATTTGTGAAATGAATGCACAACTACTTAAATGATTTTTTTAGTAGAGGCTCTAGTAGTAATACCTTTTGATGGATCACCAATGATTAGTTCTTTACGATGAGAAGGAACAAACCTCCATTCTTTTGGTAGAGGTAAATCATTTTAGACTTCGGTTGGCTCTTTTTCGCTTTGTCGAACATTTTCTTCTTCCTGACATTCATCTTGTGGATTTTTCTTGTGTTGATCTTGAATAGAAATTTGTTCGAAAGGAGTTTTCAATCTCACATCAATATCAATACCTTTCTCACGATCAAGAGAGTTAGTTTCATCGAAAGTAACATGCATATATTCTTCAACGAGTAGAGTTCTTTTGTTGAGAATTATATAAGTTTTACTAGTCGATGAATATCCTAGAAAAATTTCAACTACAAATTTTGAATCAAATTTTCTCAAGTTTTCTTTTGAATTCAAGATAAAGCATTTGCACCCCAAAACTTTGAAATATCCAATATTGAGAATTCTATTTTTTCAAAGTTCATATGAAGTTTTGGTTATCTTTCGACTAATTAAAACTCTATTAACAATATAGCAAGCGGTGTTAACAGTTTTGACCTAAAAACATTTTGGCTTGCTATTTTCATTTAGCATGGTCCTAGTAATTTTATGCAATGTACGATTCTTCCTTTCTACTACACCATTTTGTTGAGGAGTTCTAGAAGCCAAAAAATTATGTTCATATCTATTTTTATTACAAAACTCATCAAAAGTAAGATTATCAAATTCTCCACCGTGATCACTTCTAATGGTTGAAATGGAGTATCCATTTTCATTTTGAACCTTTTTGGAATTTTTTTTAAAGGTTTTTAGAGCTTCATCTTTGAGACTTAAGAAAAGAACCCAAGTGAATGTAGAGAAATCATCAACTATGACGAATGCATAGTATTTTCTACCTAAACTAGTGGTTCTTGATGGTCCAAAAAGATCAATATGGAGTAATTGAAGTGATTTTGTAGTAGATGAGTGTAATTTGGGTTTGAATGAACTTCCCACTTGTTTTCCAAATTGGAGTGCATAGCAAATTTTGTTTTTTTCAAACTTCAAATTTGGTAAACCTTTGACAAATCATTTTTGTAGATTTTTGAAAGAAGATTCATCCCAACATGACCTAATCTCCTATGCCATAGCCAAGTATCCTCTTCAAAACTCATTAATTTTTTTTTATCATTTTCAAAATCGATATTTATGATATAAACATCTTTGCTTCGACTTCTTATAAACAATACCTCTTTAGATGTAGCATCCTTAATGAGACATTTAGAAAAATTGAATTTAATATGATAGTTTTTATCACATAATTGACTAATACTAAGTAAATTATGTTTGAGGTTATCTACCAATGGTACATTCTCAAAGGAAGGAGAGAGATGAGTACCGATGTTTCCAATTTCCATGATTTTTCTCTTTGCATTGTCTCCAAATGTGACATGACCTCCATCCTTTTTTTGAAGTTCGATAGTAAAGTTCTATTTCTGGTCATGTACTTTGAATACTCGCTATCCAAGAACCATTTGCTCGTCATCTTCTTTGGTACCTACAAAAATAATTCAATTTTTTATTTTTGGTACCCATACAAGTTTGGGTCCTTGGTAGTTAGTTTCAGTGGACCCTCGAGTCCACTTGTTTTTACTTTCAAAGTGTAACTTCCTTTTGGTTAGACAATTGTAGGTATGTCCATTCTTGTTGTAAAAGCTACAAGTAGTTTTTGAGAAAATTGTATTTGAAGATTTGGCGAATAAATTTCTGTTTAAAAAATGATTTATATCCAATGAATCATAATCATTTTCCTTTTTAGTTTCTAAAATATTCTCCATTTCATTTTTTTAATAATTTATATTTCTTTTTAAGAATAGAATGACTAAGAGCGAGTTTTTCAAATTTTCTAAAATTCCATCATAAGAAGAAGATAAATCATCATATGAGAATTTTCCAATAGAGTTTACCTCATCATCGATTGCCATGAAACACATGTTGGCGATCTTTTCTTGACTTTCATTTGGATCGCTATCATCATCGTCACTTTCATCCTATGTTGCTTGGAGTGTCTTTTTTCAAAAAAATTTCTTTTTTTAGACACTCAGTTCTCTTGTGACCGGATTTGTTATAATCGTAACAAACAATTTTCTTGATTCTTTCTTCGCTCTTTTAGAACTTTCAATTATTTCGAAAGTCTATCCATTTTTTGACAAGAAGCACAAGATTATCAAACTCTTCATTGCTCATATGTTCACTTGTAGTTCCTTTTTCAATTGCCGATTTGAGAGCAATTTGACTCCTATGAGGTTCTTTTGATTCTTCCTTGCTTTTCCTCGTCTTCTCCTTGGTTTCAGCATTGTTGAGTTCGTATGTCATCAAAGTTTCATAGAGTTCTTCCAAAGGATAAGAGTTGATATCTTTGGTGTTCTCTATCAACATTCTTAATGAGCTCTAATCTTTCAGCACGAGCAAGACCAATTTCACTATATTGATTGACTTGTGGTGCAATCCAACCATTTACAAAGCTTCTGGTGACTTACAAACAAGGATCACCTTTACAATGTTGAGCTTTATGGGACCTCAACACGACCAACAAGATTGAAGAAAATTGATGTTACAAATTGAAAGTTCTCTCTTAATAAATGATATGATCACAATTAAGTATCAAGAGAAAAAAAGGCTAGCACTTTAATGAATAGCAATGAATGAAGCTCAAGTGTTAGGTAAAAAAAAACTTTGATGTGTAGAATAATTTCAAAAATTAATTTGATCAAAAGTTTTTCAAATATAAAATGATTTGATAATAATAAATGATATGAGAAATCAATACAATTTTGCTCAAAAGAATCTCACTTGAATGCTCTTTTTGTTGTGTTTCTAAATGGCAAGTGAGTGGGTATTTATAGCAGTTGAAAAAGTNTTCAAATCTAAAATGATTTGATAATAATAAATGATATGAGAAATCAATACAATTTTGCTCAAAAGAATCTCACTTGAATGCTCTTTTTGTTGTGTTTCTAAATGGCAAGTGAGTGGGTATTTATAGCAGTTGAAAAAGTAAGCTTTTTTGTCGAACCGGATGGTTGAATAGCCGTTACTTCGTCAAAAATCAGAATGGTCAAAAACCTTATCGTTGGAGGGGACGTCCGGTTTACCATCCGGATGTCGGGATGGGTAGAAAAACATTTTCCTACGATTTGTCCGTTTTGATTTCTTGACAAGGTGGACTTTAGAATTTCTAAGGTAAGTAATGCTAATGAATTGATAATTTAGCTGAAATCCTTACTTTTAAAAAATAACTTTTGTGCAAACGATTTTACGAAGTAAACTTTTTATCATGCATAAAAGTTCGTCACTTGAGCTTTTAGCCCTTGTTTGACATCCATTTTTTCCTCATTCTCTTTTTCATTTTTTTTCTCATTCATTTCAACCACACATTCTATCAATAAAATAATATTACATATAAACCAAAAAATTCTCCTTACTTTTTAACCACACATTCTTTCATCAATCATTATTCCAAATCAAATTCTTCTCCAAAATGGGTGTCAAACACAACCTTAATAAGTCATTGATAAGGATTAAAGTGTTTTACCTTTACAAGTGAGTTCAAAAATATAATTCTAATATCTTCAATTGATTTGCCGCGAGTGCTTGCTTTGTTGCTCGATTTTGAATTTGGCACAAGTGCTTGATTTGCCTTCATTGCTTTTGGTGCGAGTGCTTGATTATTCCCAAACTTGATTATGAATGCTTGATTTTCATGAAGTTCGCAACATTTAATAATGAAGACTCGAATGTAAATGTTAGAGATAAAAAATACTTTGTTTGTTATAATCAAAACATAGGATGAACCATTGGTCAACAAGAAGAGGGCTCAAGAAATTAACTTCCCTTTTGCAACTTTTAGCGAATCATGCAAATGGCTCACTGACCTCTATATTGAATTCTTGAATCATGATCGTGCTGCTAGACAAATTACCAACATTAATTCCAATCATCTTCGTTGTCTTGATCGATATAATGTTTACGACAGACCCACAATCAATCATCGTGCAATTTATCCGGCATTCTCGAATATAATCGCTAACATATAGTGGTCTATTATGTAAACGAGAGCCCAATCGTAGATCTTCATCATCAAGTGTGATGGTGGTCATATAGTCTTGTCGGGTTGTGAATCCAATACTAACTAAGACCTTTCCTTCGTATACTTCCGGATCGATCAATGCTGCGATTAAAGCCTGATAAGTGCGTTTTTGTACACTTATTAGATACTTTAACAAACTAATTATTGATTAAATTGAACGAATTTCTATTCAAAAATTGTGTAATTATGGCTTTTGTAGGTCAAAAACCCAAAAGGAAAGAAAACAAAATAGTGAAAGGGACCAAAAGCATACAAAATAGTGAATTTGGGAACTGTTCGCTAAAAATATACACCGCAAGTGTACGTGGTCGCGATCAAGTAGTAAAATGGGCTTTTTGAGTCCGAGTCGATCCCTCGAAGAGTGTTATTTGAAATTAGAATTGAAAAGGAAATGATTAGCTTTAAGCTAAAAATTGCGAAAGTTGGAGGATTTTTAGACTTCAAATGGGTTGGAATTTACGACTTCATTTAACCTTCATTTCATTAATATCTCAACAACAACGTGGAAATGCAAATCACCAAAATACAATGTTAGACTAGATTCTCCAATTTTAGTTAATCACCCCTCTCGAGTGAAATTAACCCTAATCGATTAAGTTTATCCACAATATCTCCATGTTGATAAAAACCTAACTAGTTGCATTAAATGGTGATGAAAATAACTCAAAGGATCACATAGGGTTAGGAGTATATATCATCACCTAAACAACATAGGCATTAATTATCTAGGTCTAGAAAGCACAACAATTTTTCAATAATTGCATAAACCACCTAACACGTTCATCTATTGGCCAAATAAATGAGGGGAATGCAACACAATAAGTTATGCACAAAGACAACGGTGATGTAAGCATTAATAAATAAATATATAGATGTTGATAAAATTTAGGTTAAACTACATCATAAATTCAAACACAATAAATTAGCTTATTTTAAATATATGATAACAAAGGAAAATATATATCCAATACATTACAAATATGGAAGAAAAGTTGAGAAAAATCAAAGGTATAGATA
>CAIGRO010183235.1:0-10642 GCA_903798355.1 Fraxinus baroniana
TGCGTCTATGATCAATTGTGGATTTTCGAAGGTGGATATTGACTTGGACCAAGGTTAGTCTTTTGATTGTTTTCGTTAATTTAATTTTCATTGTTATTACTTGCGTTATTTACAATTGTTTGCATACAAAAACCCCCTAATCATTGTACGGAGCATAAAATATTGAGTTACACACTCTTCGTGGGATCGATCCTTACTTTCACTACTACATTAGTTTTAGAGGTTTAAGGACTATTTTTGGATGCTTACAACAGCACACCAATAATTTACAATTTTAGCATCTAAAATAAAATATATACAAGAATGGTTAATTTTGTAAATTGCCCATTACAAACTACCAAAATATGTCCAAACTTCAGAACCACCAATCGATCTACTTGACATATACCAAGTCAAAACCCTCTTCATCTCCGGTCCTCGTGTCCCAAACACTCAAAATAAGAAGAGTTCCAAAAACGAGCAACTTCCATTCTCCCAAGTCACGACACTGATGTCGGTGGGTTTATTGAGATTTTTCTTTGATTTTGTTAGTATTTAAATTCACGACAAAGCGAAGAATAAAATATACGACCAAATCAAGACTTTAAATCTGGACATAGACATGAACATGCAAATATAATTGTAAGCGCTAACTAAGTGGACCATGTTAAATATATTAGTTTTGTATTAAGGATATATCAGTCAGTTTATTTCTCTGCTAGGGCTATTTAAAGTTTCTTTTCTTTGTATTTTCATTCATTTAGTTTATCAGAAAAACCCTAACCTCATTTTGTTTTCATCTCAATATTTTTTATATTATTAATGTAACATGTTATCAAAGCCACCATCTCATAAAGTTTTAGTAATAAATGATTGAAAAGTTTTGATGTGATTTGGGTGGAGAGTATAACTCTAATACCATTTCTGACTTACTTGCTTTTGATGGAACCATTCACCAAGCTACTTGTACAGACACTCTCGAATCAAATGGTGTTGTCGAAAGAAAACATAGATATCTTGTAGAGACGACCCATTCTCTTTTATTCTCTGCTTCTACTCCTAGTGAATTCTGGAGATAAGCTATTTTTATTAATGTTCGTTTGATTAATGATAAATGTTCATTTGATTAATTATAGGACCCCAACCACACACAATACAAGTTTGTCTCCTTTTGAGAAGTTGTATGGATATGTTCCTGATTATTCTTCCTTACATGTGCTTTGGCTCTACCTATTTTGTTCTTCGAACTCATGTTGAATGTAATAAATTATCCTCTAGATCTGTTGTACGTGTTTTTCTAGATCATGGTATAGGGCAAAAGGAGTATTGTTGTTTTGATCCAATAAGCAAAAAATTATACACATCTCGTCATGTTATGTTCTATGAACATATACCTTATTTTTTTTATTCCCACTAGTTTTTATAACATGATAAATCGGATCTTATTCACATCGATCCATTCCATGTTGATACTGGAGTTGTCCCACCTCTTATTCCATACACATCTATTCTCATTTTAGATCATGATCTTATAGGGTTCCCATTGATAGTTCTACAAATATTGGTACTTTGGCTCCTAACACATCAATTGTTCCCTATCATCTTATGGCTACCCAATTACCTACTGAGACTATAGCTCTTTCTCCTCGTTAGTCTATGCATACTCGTAAGTCTATCAATTACCAGATTTTGATCACTCTTGTTATCTAGTTCTTTTATTTCAATTTTAGCTTATGTTCATCGTCTTTCTGAGCATATGTCTTATAGAGAGGCAGTTTGTAATCATTTTGGAAAGAGGCTATGGCTAAGGAACTTACTGTTGTACATTAGATACACACTTGGGACTTGGTATCTTTATTTCCAAGAAAATGAGCAATTGGTTCTCGTTGGGTCTATAAAATAAAAATCAAATCAGATGAATCTGTTGGAAGATTTAAAGCCCGATTAGTTGCCAAGGGGTATTCTCAGGAATATAGTATGGATTATGAGGAGACTTTTGCACCCATTGAAAAAATGACTATTGTTTGCACCTTTATTGCAGTTACCTCTATTCGTCGATGGTGTATATCTCAAATGAATGTTAAAAATGCCTTCTTAAATGGAGCTATATAGGAAGACGTCCATATGGTTTTCCCTTTTGTTGTTTCTCATCAATCTGGTGAAGTTTACAGACTCCAAAAAGCACTACATGGTCTCAAATAGACACCTCGAGCTTGGTTTGAGAAGTTTTCTATTGTTATTACTTCAATTGGTTTCTTCCTAATCATCATGATCCATCTTTATTTCACAGATGTACAGTGGCCAGTCGTGTTTTGCTCTCTTTATATGTTGATGACATGATTATTACTGATGATAATACAGATGTGACTGCAGCACTAAAGTCAGAGTTAGCTCGTTCTTTTGCAATGAAAGATTTGGGTTCACTCCATTACTTTTTGGGCATTGAATGTGCATCTTTTTCCAAAGGTAATCTTCTTTCTCAATCTAAGTACATAGCTGATATATTTGTGCATGCTCATCGTACTTATAATATGATGATATGCCTCTTGAACTTAATGATCAATATTCTTCTTTTGATGGTTCTTCATTATCGGATCCTAGTTTATATCGTACTATTGAGGTAGCTTGGTTTATCTCATCATCATTCGTCTAAATATTGCACACGTTGTTCATATAGTTAGTCGTTTGTTACCTCACATGCTATAGTTCATTGGGCTACCATTCTTCGCATTTCGAGGCATCTTCGGGGCACTCAGTTTTAGAGTCTTTTACTTTCCTCTATTTCTTCATTAGAATTACAAGATTATATGATCCAGGAGTCGAGCCAGATGAAGCCAAGCCCAGGACTAGACCTGTTGATTATCGAAGGAGACCTGATGACACGTTCGAGGGCAAAACGGGTGAAAGAGGTGATGGAATTGGTTACTCAAGCTATGGTGGACGAAGTGTCAAAGTTAACAAGTCAATGAACAAGGTTTATGTTGGGCTCGGAAGAAGAAACCAAATGGATCAACTCAGTTTAAGTACCATACGAGCAGCGTGGATGAAAATGTACATAACTTTCAGCTCGGGTGTCGGAATTTCGCCCATGAGTACAATCCGAAATCATCACGAAATTCTACACAAGAAAAAGTGGGTTTCAGTTTTAACACTATACGACTGCATAGTGTAAAATGAATGCGACCACATATATATCCCTTGAGATAAAATTGAAGGCTGAAGGATGAACTATGCGACTGCATTGAAATGTACTATGCAACCGCATAGTACATTTTTTGGTTAAATTTTTCTTTTCTACGAAAGTTTTCTAATTGCATTAAAACACTATTTTTTTGATATCTTTGTAATCTTTTAGGAATTTGATTACATTTTACTTGGTTTTCTAACCAATAGTATAAATAGGACTTCAATATTCAATGTATGGACATTTTGACAAATTTACTATTGAAATATATTCGAGAGGCTATTGTGATTTTCAAACATTGTTCTTCTTAGAACATTCTGAACTTATCAAGAAAATTCTTGTGGTGTTCAACACCGAATGTGGATCACGTGTTGTGTAATCAAAAGGTCATTCAAACTTCGTTTTTGTTTGGTTGCTTGGTTCATTAATTCTTTGTTCAAACTCAAAATCGAGATTATTCTTGGGCTTTCTTGGGATCTTCAATCTCACTGTGGGTTACGTAGTGTTCGTTGCTACGTGGTTCTCATCACGAACATATTAATGCTGATTGGGCTAGTGATCCTTGTGACTTCTGTATCTTTCTTGACGATTCTCTTATTTCTTCAAAGTGCAAGAAGCAAGATATTGTTTACAAATGTCTCATAGAAGCAGAGTTTTGTACAATGGCTTCTACTCTTTTGAGATAGTTTGGCTAAATTGGTTGCTTGCTGATATGGATGTATTTCTTCGCCGACCTACTCTACTGTATTGTGACAATAAGAGTGTTATTTAAATTACACAAAATTCAGTATTCCATGAGAGGACTAAACATATTGAGATTTCTTATCATGTCATCCGACATCATCATCAGCTTGGCAATATAACGTTACCTTTTGTTCCTTCCACCATACAGATTGCTAACTTGTTTACAAAGTCACATTCCACTTCGTGATTTCATTTTCTATTTGACAAATTAAAGATTCTTCTTGTATCAATATCATGAGTTTGAGGAGAGACATTAAATATATTAGTTTTATATTAAGGTAGATTAGTCATTTCATTTCTCTGCTTGGACTATTTAATTTAATTTTTTTTTTTTGGTATTTTCACTCATTCGGTTTATCAGAAAAAACCCTAGCCTCTTTTTGTTTTCCTTTCTATATTTTTTTTATTATTAATTTAAGAGACCGAACAAAATATGTAGAATTCTTTTTTTAATATTTGAATGATTTCAGAAAGGGATTTCTTTATAATTTTTTTTTTTGTGTATATTGGATTTAATTTTACATAATGTGAAAAAATAAAATTAGTGAACTTGTATAGTTTTTAACCTATTTTCATTATGGGTCAATTTATTTATAATTTTTCTACTTGCTTAATTGATTTTTTTTATTCCACATTTCATTTTTACAACTTCAATTGTTGCTAATCTTTAGATTCATGCATACTGTAGTCCTCGCTCTAACTTTGCTAGTTGCTCCAATTTTACACTCAATTTTATCCCGCTACTGAGATACACATAGTTAATATTTCGTTTGTCACTATTCACTATTTTTTCCCATTTATTTGCTATGATAATAGTTTATTACGATTGTTGTCGCCGTGCCTCCTACTTAAGAAAGAGCGTGTCTAGAAGTGGAGCAATCAAATGGGTAATTTACAATGATCAAGAGCTATTTGTTGGATTTCTCATTGTGAATCTGTAAAGAGTTTGATAGATATGTAAGTTGTAACTTACAACGTACTTGAATGTCTTATTGTCCGTTATTCAAATGGAGGATCTCGTCAAAAGTGGTCGGTCTCGTTTTGTCTAATTCTGAAGGGAATCGAATTGAACTGAGTACCAATGAGAATATTAGAAATAAAACTATTGGTTATAAATCTAACTATAGAACCAAATCGGAACCGGTTCTGATTCAGTCCGATTTAATTCTTTATAACTAAAAAAATTATAAAAATAAAGTATGAAATTACTTGTCAAATTAAAATAGAGAAAATTAGAGTATGATACTACTCTCCATTCTTGTAATCTAACAATATAAAAATCAATTAAATAAGACAACAAACAAAAATCCAATCGAAAGTTCAATATCAACTTATAAAGGTGAAAAATGATAAGCAATTAAACACAACATAAACTGAAAAATCTCAATCTCAAATTAATTTTTAGGAAAATCTGTATAACAATAGCCGATTATCTTTAGTAATTCTCAAGGATCACGATTCTCGATGGTCAATTATACTTTAAAAATAACGAAGAATTTGAATTCTTATGAAATATTAAATTAAAAATATATCTGTCTTGTTGTGTGCATACTATGAATTTGTAAAATATTTATAAAATTGTTTAGACTTGAATTTTGATTACCCATTAAATGAAAGAAGAAGAAGCGATTGAAGGATTGCTTTGCTATTTTTTAGTTTACTAACTTGAACATTACGTGGTTTCAAGCCTACAATTCGATCTTGTTTTAGATTTTAAAGTGACATACCCTGCGTCAATTGCAATGTCGATCAACTATAGTCGAATGCATTAATTTTGTCAATTGTCGTCATTGCTCACTACTTGAAAGTTCGCGTGATTTCAAGTTTGGTTAGCGGGTTCTAGTTCTGCAATCTCAATCGATGATTCATGAGCTTTTGCTAATTTTTTATCATTTTGCTCACCGCCTAACCGCTTGGGCAATTTTGATGTGTTGAGGTCGTGATCTAGTGATTTTGAGCTTTAATCACCATTATTTATTTGAAAGCTCACCATTAAGACCAACTTTTTGGTTTTCTTGCTTATCGCCTAGCCACTCGGACGGTTTGGATACGTTGAGCGCATGTCTAGTGATTTTGAGTTTGAATAACATTTTTTTGATTTTGAAAGCTCACCATTAAGACTATAGAGTGCTTTTGAGCTTATAACTAATTTTTGGTTTGCTTACTCACCGCTTGACCATAGAACGATTTCAAGCTAACCAAATTTTTAGTATTGTTGTTCACCGCTTGTTTCGCTGTGCAATCTTGAAGTGTAGAGCGATTTCGCGCTAAATAAATTTTTGATTTTGTTGCTCACCGCTAGATCGAAGAGTGATTTCGAGCTAACTAATTTTTTGGTATTGTTTCTCACCGCTTATCCCATTGTGTGACTGTTCGTGCAAAATTCGCAAGTGTATGAGATCGTTAACAAGTAATACGTGATGAGTTAAGCATTATCGTCTCACATGGAATAAATCTCAATCAAGTGTATTAGTTTTTATTCAGACTCAAAGTAAGTAAACAAAATAGAATCTTGGTTGATAATTATTCTAAATTATTCTAAGAAAGCTTGTAAAATTCAAGTTTTGTATTTATATGAAATGAATGTATTGGATTACGAATCTTTCAAATCCTCCATCTTTCAAATCCCCATATTTGCATTGAGTTCAATCTAACAAACATAATTAACACAAAATTAAGTTATAATTCATCTAAATAACTTACAAATATTTAAATTTATTGTAAAATTCAAGTTTTGTATTTATATGAAATGAATGTATTGGATTACGAATCTTTCAAATCCTCCATCTTTCAAATCCCCATATTTGCATTGAGTTCAACCTAACAAACATAATTAACACAAAATTAAGTTATAACTTATCCGAATCACTAACAAATACTATAATTTAATGCCCTAAATAAGTGTACAAAATACACTTATCAGAGACCTTGAAGTGTAGAGCGATTTTGAACATAGCCAATTCTTGATTCTATTGCTCACCGCTAGACTATAGAACGATTTCGAGTTAACCAATTTTTTGGTATTGTTGCTCACAACTTGTCTTGTCTAGCTACCTTGAAGTGTAGAGCGATTTTGACCTAATCAATGTTTTGGTTTTGTTGCTCTCTGCTAGACCGTAAAGCGATTTTAAGCTAACCGATTTTTTGGTATCATTGCTTAGCGATTAGCCCCTTTGACGATTTTGATGCGTTGGACAAAGTTTGAGCCATGATTCGTACAAAAAACCTCAACGGTTGTAGATCAAGTTCATACATTTAGATAAAGCTTACTTAGATTTAGGGACTCAGTGACACACCGGGACATCCTTGTAAGGCCATCCCTTCTTTAGTGCTCTCAACGTCCATCATTGTGTAAATTTTTCATTGAACAATACTAATAATTTCAAAAGGCTAGAACTGGTAGCCGGCATTACGTTAGGAAAATAAATAAATTTCCTAGCAGCTATATTTACAAGGAAAATAGAAAGACATCCTAACTAACCAATTTTTTTTTTTAAACTCACTATCAAGATGCTCACTACCTAACTCCTTGGAGGCTCAAAACCCCAACATCATGACCGATGGAGAGCCTTTAGCTTTTATACTATCAACATAGGACTTTTTCAAAACTTCTTGATCGTCCATTAAATGTCTAACCCCTCAGGTGGTCGGGAATTTCATTACTTGGTGGTACATTGAACGGACTGCTCCGACAGCATTTAATAGCAGTCGGCCATAGATTACATTGTATGCCATGAGGGTTTTGACAATCAAAAAGTTCGTTAGGATCACCACACTCGTTGGATAAGTGCCTGGCATTGCCGAAAGCTCTACAGTTCTTTCTGGTATCATAGTTGTCCATCCAAGGCCTTGTAGAGGGGTGGTCACGGTTTTCAATTCCTAGAGAGATTTTCAAGCTAAAAAATATCTCCCAAGTAATAACATTTGATGCACTACCGCCATCGACCAGCACCCTATTGACATCAAAATCGGCTATGTCATCGACGACCACCAAGGCATCATCATGGGGGTTTGCTACACCAATCAAGTCTTCCTCACCAAAAATAATGTTCTGATTAAATCTTCTTTTCTTCTGAATAGAGCTGATTCCAATCGAGCGTACATAACTCTTTTTAGTTGAATTTGAATCTCCGCCGCAGCTATCCCACCGATGATCACATTTATCACTCCGACCCTGGATAGGGGACAATCATCCACTTTTTCCTTGCCTCGGTCATTTCTCATGTACTTAGTTTGGAACCCTCGTTTTAGAAGGCGATCTCCTCTTTCAGTTGCATGCAATTTTCAGTGTCATATCCATGTTCTTTATGGATATGATAATACTTACTTTTATCTCTTTTACTAGCGACGCGACCATTGGTTTTGGCCAATCGAGCTCTTTCATGTCTCGTATCTCTATCAACAACTTTGCACGAAGGATATTTAAAGGAGTGAAGTACTTAAACTCTTCTCACCTTTGCTTGATCGACTAGTTTTGCACATACCCTTTGCTCTTGTGTTCTTTTTTGGAACTGGGTCTCCAAGATGTTAAATTGACTCTGCATCACCTATTGAGGCGACAGCGGCGACGGGACTTGACGTGGCGATAAATTTCGACTCCGCTGTATTTTCGACCAAGAGCGTGTCACTTTTAATTCATCTTCTTGACATAGCTTTTATGTTCAAATGATTTCCCATAGATGGCGCCAATGAAATAATATTGAAACGATTTTCGGAATTCTTTAGAGGAGCAAGGAGGCTTTTGTTGTTCCGTTAAGTAATTGAACACATGCAAAAAGAGGTTGTGACATTCTCTCCCATTGTACCTTCGGCGTGAGAATTAGTAATGAAGTTTTAAATAAAACGACTTATGAAAATATGTTGAGAAAAGCTATACCCCCTATTCCTGACATGCCTTTGGAGTATTTATAGGTGTTAAATGTCATGTAAACATTAAACGGTTACTGCCCATGTGTCTAGCGTAGCATGTCCATTCACTAGACACTTTTATCCATAACTTGAGTGGACGGTTTTCAGATGATTAGTGGGATCAATGATAATCGTCAAGAAGTTATCAATCAATTAAAAAATATGTTCAGACAGTTGAGAGTCGTGATGATTGATCTATCATGGCGAGAGTTGTCTGGCATAGCAGTAGTTGCTCTGCCATAGTGACAGTCAGGATAACATAACGATAATCACTCTACTATAGTGGCAGCCGGGTTAGCATAATGGTAGTCGCTCTATAATAGTTGCGATCGGACTAGCATAGCAGTTGGTGCTCTACCATAGTGGCAGTCATGATAGTATAGTGATAGTCGCTTTACCGTGCTGGCAATCGGTCTAGCATAGCGGTAATCGCTCTGCCATAGTGGTAGTTGGACTAGCACAACGATAGTCACTCTACCGTGGTAATAATCGGTCTAGCATAGCGATAATCAATCTACCATAGTTGCAGTCAATCTAGTATAGCGGTAGTCGCTTTACCCTTGTGGTAGTCGGTTTAGCATGACAGTCGATCTAGCATAACGGTAGTCGCTCTACCATAGTGGTAGTCAATTTAGCACAACGACGGTCAATCTAGCATAACGGTAGTCGCTCTACCATAGTGGTAGTCAGTTAATTGTCTTCGTTTGCTTGATCATTACATCCACTATACATGCCACCTAGCATCGATCTTAACACGTGAATTCTAATATCAACCTTTGACTATCATGTTGATCTCGTCCTTAAGGCTTGTTTGTCAAACATTTTAATTAAAATCATATTTTTCTCAAATCGCGTTTAACTATAAATTTTTTGGACCCACAACTTTTTTTCAATTTTTAATCACATATTCTCTAAAAAAAAAAATCATTTTCTGTAATGCCTGAAAATTTCAGGGAAATTTTTTTAATTGTTCTACATATTATATTTTATTATTCCAAAAGTTGAGGAACTAAATTGAAGTATGTTTTTGGGTCAAATATTTGGATTTTGATAGAGTGATGATAAATATACCAATATTGGGCTCATTTTGTAGCTCGCATTAAATAACGTAATTTGGGCTTGAGAAAATGTACGTTCATATGAGTTAAGCTTAAGTTATTTCAATTCAAAGAAACATGATTAATATGTATTGTTTTATTATGTAAAAATGTATCTTTTAAGATAATTAGGAAAATAATGATCACTATTATCTTTTCTTTAAAAAGGTATTAATCATGTTAAATTCTGTTACAAAATTTAGACTAACTAACATCCAATTTAATTTTATCCGGTGTGTGTATATTACAGTTTTTGGGAAAAGTAAAATAGTTATAAACATGATTAATGATATTAATTATAATTATCAAAATTCAATTAAGTTTATCACCAGGTTAAACTAATTGGGTTTATCACCATGCAATTATACAATTGAATTTCGATAAAGACTACTCTGTAAAAAGAAAAAAAGAAGGGAGTTTTATTATTTATTTATTTATTTAAATTGTTTGTTTCTATTAAAATAAATTAAGCCTTATATGTGATGCAATTAGGAACCCAACTTTTCCAAAAATGCATGGATAATGATAATTTAATTGGGATTAATCACATCATATATTAATTATTTATTCATTTTAAAAATATATAAATTACTAAATAAATAATTATGTGAAATTAAAGAAGATATTAGGTACATAGTTATTGTAAAACATTTTGTGTTAACTATATATAATCTTATATTTTAAATTTTTTGATTCTTATTTTAATTAATTCAATAATTATTATTTTTAA
>CAIGRO010183256.1:0-10154 GCA_903798355.1 Fraxinus baroniana
AGAGCCTCCGAATTTCATAAATTACGGAATAGACCCTAGGTAAATAAATTGCTAATTAACGCCTTTTTCATTATTGTGTAGGGGAGATCCCGTCCCCAAATCTCACCCGTTCCTGAAAACCCTAAAAATTCACCTTTTATTTAATTTTTTTTTTTAATTTGCGCTGGCGCCGCAATAACTCCTTGTGGCGGATCCATACAGCGGTGACATCCGCCGCTTACAACAGCGTTCGTGCTGCTGTTTATCAGTCACAGCGGCCAATCGCCGTTGCAACTGCAGTGTCCGACGGTGCAGGGTCCGGCGGCGTTGTTGCCTTCAGCGGTGCCGCCGCCAACCCCTTCGACTCGATCCGATTTTTTTTTGCCTTTTTCAGATTCTAAAATATGAAAATCAAATTTTCTCAATTACTAGAAACAAGAAATCATCAATCAATTCTTGATTGTTCAAATACGCAAAACAGTTTCTAACAAACACGAAGTAGACTCTGATACCATTGTTGGGAATTTACTTAATCATACGTAGAGGGAATAAATAATTTTCAATTTCCAAACAAGGACCTGCTTTATGTTTAAATAGAAATTGTGATAAGAATTGTACCTTTGATGAATTTTGCAAAAATCTTTTGATGATTCTTGAATTCGAATGATCACGATCTGCAATTCAAGCCGTCCAATTGTCCAGCCATAAAAATTGTTATCAAAGTTGATTCCTGTAGATTGGATATGTAGAATTAAATCGCTGGAAGAGTATTAATGATGACCAATGAAACTCGTGTTGGTATCCCTATCCAATTCCTCATAATCACACCCATAAATTAACCAAACTTTTTTTTTTTAAAACAAATAAAGCTATCGTGCTGATAGAAGAGAGAATAAAAGTCAATAGACTTTTGTGTATTATAATGAGAATCAAAACCCTATATTTAAAGGGTCTAAAAAGAGAGTTACAGTTGGAATGAAATACACCTTATGAACTAGATAAAATTTATCTGTGTATCATGATAATACTAAATAATCATCAATAATTATCTCATTATTTTACAACAATCTTTTAATTATTAAAATAACTCGTTTGTTTTCTTCCATTTTTCTCTTTCCTTGGAAGTTTTTATCAATGAAGATTGAAGAGCCTTAGAGCCATACTGCTTACAACACAGATACACCAGTTTTCGAGAATTGAATGGCCGCACCCCTAGATTCCAACAATTATCCAATAATTATAGGCAGATTTAACATAATTTAGTACCTATGCCCCCACTAATTCGAAGAACTTTAATATCCTCTCTAGCCTTTTCATCAACCACATTATCATCTCCAATCGTCAATTTTCTCTAAAGATTCACCTTCATGGATTCTTCTGTGCCCAACAATTATGGGGCTTCACAAAAGCTCACGGCTTTAGCCCAACAGCTGCGCCAATACAAGTCACCTCCAACACCATTTGATGACGACGACGATGAGGAACAAAAAGTGGAGGAGAGTGCAGGAAAATTGGTTTCACAATTGGGTTTCGCTGAATCTGTGACCCCAGTTGCTCAACAGCCTCCTGAGAGGTTCAGACCTAAGAGAGCTGCAGTTCTCATCTGCCTATTTGAAGGGGATTCTGGAGAGTTGAGAGTCATTCTCACTAAGAGATCGTCAAAACTTTCCACTCATTCTGGTTAGATTTATTTGATATTGATTTTGTTTTCTAAATATTTTTAGTTTTATGTCTGATTTTAGGTGACTAGTAATTTATAATTTTTGTATTTTGGTTGGTTGTGAGAATTATCTTGTTTGTGTATATTGGGTAATTTGAAGAATTTGTTTGTGGGTTTTGGTGATCTTGACTATTAATAGTGAGTTTACCAAATTAACTTCATGGGTTCTGATCAATTTAGTAAAAAATTGGTTTTTTTTTTTTTTTTCCCTTTTTTTTTCCTTTTTTCCTTGGGACCGAGTATCATTACCACATTTTACACAAATAAAGAGAAAATACAGACACTAGAATCTACACGATGATTGTATTGGCATTTGAGACAGTGCTGCCAGATCATGAATGATATTAATTTCGAAATATGATGGGATAAGGAGGGTATACAGGGATGTAGGAGGCTATGCTAGCCGAAAGATGGTTATCAGTTCAAGAATGCAGATAGAGTTTTATCTGTCATATCTGTTTACCATCTCGACTTGAATTGGTTTTGCTTTCTCCATGATAAATTGTCACATTCATTCAGGCTTCTGTCCATTTCAACTAAAAGGTATTCTTAGTGCAGGCGAAGTTTCATTGCCTGGAGGTAAGGCAGAGGAGACAGACGCCAATGATGCTGAGACAGCAACAAGGGAAGCAAAGGAAGAAATCGGGCTGGATCCTTCACTTGTAAATGTTGTCACTTGCCTTGAACCGTTTTTGTCTAAGGTATATTTGATACCAGATTTTTCTTAAGAAGAAACCTAATAAAGGAAATAGTCCACAACCTCAAGTTGAGACTAGTGGTGGCAATGAGCCGAGCCGAGCCCGGCCAAAAAAAATGAGGCTTGGCCCGAGCATTCTGCCCGAGCCTTAACGGCCGAGCCGAGCCCGAACCGAGCCGGCACAAGTTTTATTTTATTTTTATGTCAAATCTACATTTTTATTTAAAAAATTTAAAATTTGTACAAATTTTACATGTTATAAATTGAATATAAAAAAATTTTACATGTTATAAATTAAATAAATAAAAACTCGAGTTTGGCTTGAGCTTTTTTGGGCTCGAGCCGAGTCCGACAAAAAAAAATGAGGCTCGGCCCGAGCCTCGGCTCGTTGTAACCAAGCCCGAGCTGGGCTCGGCTCTTTTTCCGAGCCGAGCCCGAGCCGTTCGAGCCGGCGAGCTTTTTTGCCATCCTTAGTTGAGACCAATGATATAGATTAACACCACCGAAAGGAAAACAACCTGGATTTGAGAATAATAATGCTCGCTACTCTAGCAAGAACACCCTAGGAATACATAAAAATCACCACCCGAGGACACTCATAAGAGATACAGAACAAGAAAACTCACCACCTATCGGAATCCACCGAAGGATGAGAGTTTTAAGAAGAAGCTATTCTTTAAACTCTAGTTCACCTTTTCCATTAGCAATAATTAGGAAATCTTGGAACGAACTACCCTCCAAGCATGGGTAAATGAATAAATTGAAATCCTTGACTAAAAACTAAAAATTATAATACTTAAATACTTGAAAACATAAGTTGACTACGAATGGAGTCAAAGTTTGCAAAATCGGTAGCTCCCTCCTATTCAGAGCCCCCTCTTCAAGCTGTCACAACTTTTTCTACAAGTTGCCAAATGTTAGAATAATTCAATCAATATGACAACATAAATACAAACCAACTACAAATAGAATTCACAGTAGAAGGAAGTGTACACGCTGATATTTAGGAATGAAATTTTAGGCTGTTAAGCCACCTGGTAAAATCTGTTAAATTTAATCAGAATATTTGTTTGTATAGAATTATTGTGTATATAAGTTGAATGAAATGAGACACTTTGTGTGGTGAGAAATTGTTCTTTTTTAGACTTGGTATCAGAGCTACTATGGCTAATGCTGATACAAGCAATCAGTCTGCTCCAAGCTCTACACCAACCACCCAAGCTGGTGTGAATCAATTCTCACTGTTTAGGATAAATCTTACCCAAACACCACCCGTAAAGCTTGACAGGAATAACTACTTGGCATAATGTAGAAAGTTATCTACTTGGGACTAAGAATTGTCCATCAGAGTTCCTAGCTACATAGACTACCACCAGTGGAGGAGTAGTAGAGATGGTTCAGAATCTTGAATATAACAAGTGGATCTCAACTGATTAGCTGTTAATGGGCTAGCTATACTCTTCCATGGCTCAAGAAATAGCAATGAGGGTCATGGGGTGCACTAGCTCAAAACACATTGTGGACTGCTGTGGAGGAAAACTATGGTATATTAAATAAGTCGATAGTGGTATTCCTTACTGGAGAACTGCAGAGGACAAGGAAAGGCTCCATGACCATGGACCAATACCTCACCACCATCAAACAATTAGCTGATAATATGCAGATAGCTAGGAGGACAGTTGATCATAGTGATCTTGTAACTTAAGTCCTGTCAGGACTAGATGAAGAGTAGACACCCACTGTAGTGCAGATCAATTGCAGGGAAAATATATCATGGCATGAACTATCTTCTGTGTTGATGACCTTTGAAAGTAGACTTGAATATTTGAATCAAGGCAGGAACAACTTTGCATCGCTTAATGTTGGCCAATCAAGTGTACAGCTTGCCGCCCAAAGAACATGTTCAGAAAGTGGCAGAATCTATAGAGGAGCTAATAGTGGCAGGATCATGAATTTCAGAGGCACGACCAGAAGAAGATGTAGAGCAAAAAGGCTAAATGAAACCAGGGGACCTTGCCAGATTTGTGGGCTGAACAATCACACAGCAAACTGGTGTTTTAACATATATTATGATAGATACATGGGCAGCAGACCTAGCAACCCAAATCATCATAACAACAGTTCGATTCCTACTGCATATGTGGCTTCACCAAAAATACTTGAAGATTAAGCTTGGTTTGGAGACCCTAGTGCTAGTAACCATGTCACAGCTGACAAAGGTAACTTGAATATCATTAAGAAATATAAAGGTAAGGAGAACTACTAGTTGGTGATCGAAATCCATTACACATTTCACATATTGGGAGAGCAAATATTTTTTCACTTAATGAAAAGTCTCTTGCACTAAATAAATTGCTGCATGTACCTGCAATTAAGAAGAATTTAATCAGTGTTTCCCAGCTTACAAATGATAATAATGTGTTCATGGAATTTTATTCTGATTGCTGTGTTAAGGATTTGCAAATCAAGAGACTCTGTTGCAGGGAATGCTTAAGGATGGATTATATGAGCTGAGGCTGCCAAGTTCTAAACCCAAACTTACAACAAAAGAGTCAGACTATCAAAATAATGCTTCACCGTGAATTCCAGTTGTGATAAGTTAACCAAAGGAGTCAAGGTGCTAGAGTCTGAGCTTGATGTGTGGCATAGAAGACTAGGCCATCCTTCAAATCATGTTTTGAGTCAAGTTCTAAAATCCTGTAATAAGTTTACAAAGTTAATGAAATTCCGATTTTTTGTGAATCCTGTCAATATGGAAAATCTCATGCACTACCCTTTAGTACATCCTATTCTCATGCATCAAGTCCATTAGATTTAGTTCACACAGATGTCAGGGGACTTGCACCAGTGAATTCTACCTCATAGGTACTACATTATCTTTGTGGATGATCATAGCAGGTTTACTTGTATCTACCCTATGAAAGACAAATTTGAAGCACTGTGGAAAACAAGCTTGAAAAGAAGATTAAAACATTACAATCTGATTGGGGAGGAAAGTTCAGAAATTTCAATAAAATTGCCTTAGAATCTGGGATTGAACTGAGGTTCTGTGCAAAACGGAAGGGCAGAGAGGAAACATAGACACATTACTGAGATTGGACTAACTCTTTTGGCTCAAGCACAAATGCCTTTATATTATTGGTGGGAATCATTTCAATCAACAACATTTCTAATCAATAAATTACCTACACCTGTACTTAAACACCAGTCACCTAATAAAGTGTTGTATGGTAGAGATTTCGACTACAAGGTGCTTAAAACTTTTGGTTGTGCCTGTTACCCTTGTCTTAGACCCTATCAAAAACATAAACTCAATTTTCATTCAAAGAGGTGTGTGTTCCTTGGCTATGGTTATTCACACAAGGGATAAGTGCCTAAGCTCAAGTGGTAGAATTTATGATTGCAGACATGTGATATTTAATGAACTGGACTTTTCTTTCAAATCTAGTTTCCTGAACAAGTTATCTCAACCACAAACCATTGAAACTCCTATGAGTCTTCTCCCGTTTAACATTGAGTCTAGCCACATAAGTATAACAATACCTCAGAATGCAGTTGATATAACTCATCCTAGTACACCATCAAAGCAAACTTCCCTGATGCAGAACCAGATCTTGAAGTGGAATGTGCGATAGGTGAAGGAGGTAATGATGCTGAAGTGCATCAAGATGAACCAAGGTGAATTTGGAGTTGAAGATATGGGGAATGAGTTAAACATTCATGATCAAGATGCAACACAGATTGCTGGACATCATATGGTTACTAGAAGCAAGACTGGAATTTTTAGACCAAAAGTCTATACAAGTCGGGCACAAGACAAATTTGAAGGAAGCTGAACCATTAACTGTTGATGCATTACAAAGTGGTAGTTGGAAGAATGCCATGCAAGATGAGTACAATGCCTCAATGAAAAACAAAACATGGATATTAGTACCTACTGAACCTAGAATGAAGATAATAGGAAATAAATGGGTGTTTAGGTTGAAGTATGACTCTTAAGGCGTGGTGCAGAGACATAAAGTAAAGTTGGTAGCCAAAGGTTTTCTTTAAACACCTGGAATATATTATGGTGAAACATTCAGTCCTGTTACCAAGGCATCAACCTTAAAAATCATTGTAACACTTGCCGTCTCAAGAGATTGGCATATTAGGTTGATGTTGCTTTCTTGAATGGGAAGCTGAATGAGACAGTATATATGCATTAGCCACAAGGTTTTGTAGATAAGAAAAATCCTAGTTTTGTGTGCAAGCTAGAAAAAGCCTTATATGTACTGAAGCAGGCTCCAAGAGCCTGGCATGAGAAGCTGAAAAACACTGTTAAAATGGAAATTTAATTAGTCCAAGGCGGAATGTATTGTTTGCTCTGGTCTATGTGGATGACATAATAATAACATTTAGCAATAATCAAAAACTACAGGAGGTAATTGACAATTTGAACACTGTTTTGCTCTCAAGGATTTGGGGAATCTTAGTCAATTTTTGGGTATGGAAGTGCATAGAGATACAGCAGGACTGTATTTAACTCAAACAAAATACACTATTAGCCTACTTAAGAAATTTGGTTATGAGAATCTTAAACCAAGCTTGACACATATGGCAGTGGGCAAGTTGATCTCCAAGACTGATGGACAGATTATGAAAGCTCCAACTCTGTATAGAAGCACAATTGGTGGTCTTTAGTACTTTGCTCATACGAGACCTGATGTTACTCTGTAAATAGGATGATTAATTTCTCCAAATGCCTACAGATGCACATTGGAAGGCATTAAAGAGTGTTCAGGTACTTGAAGGGAATACTAAATCATGGCCTTGCTATTCGCAAAAGTGACAGCCATGATATAAACTCGTTTGCATATTCAGACTGGGCATCTCCACTGCAGGTTATTGTGTATATCTTGGGGATAGCTTAGTGTCTTGGTGCTCTAAGAAACAGCAAATTGTGGCAAGGTCAAGTACTGAGGTTGAATATCCAGCATTAGCTCATATTGCATCTGAAATTTCGCTGATTCAATCATTGATGAATGAATTGAAAATACCACACATGACAGTTCCAAGAATTTGGTGTGATAATTTGAGTGCAAGTGCACTTGCTTTGAATCCAGTTTACCGTGCACGCACCAAACATATAGAGCTTGACTTTCATTTTGTACGTGATGAAATCTTGAAAGGAGAATTGGAAGTGAGCTATATACCTTCATCAGATCAAACAACTGACTTGTTTACAAAACCTCTTATCAAGGTTTCTGTTGAGACAAGTTTGGAGTGGTAGAGACACACTCCATCTTGAGAGGGGGTGTTAGAATAATTCAATCAATAATATGACAACATAACTACTAACCAACTACTAACAGAATTCACAGTGGACGGAAGTGTACACGCTGATCTTTAGGAATGGAATTTTAGGCTGTTAATCCACTTGGCAAAATCTGTTAAATAGAATCAGAATATTCCTTCTTGTATGTAATTGCTTGTATAGAATTATTGTGTATATAAGTTGAATGAAATGAAAACTTTGTGTGCTGAGAAATTGTTCTGTTTTTAGACTCCAAAAAATGCAAGGTTTGATGTGTTGGAAACTAGACGGAGAGAGCTTTCCAAAGCATATAGATTGATTGCGGATTCTTTCCGGACACTTCACAAAATTGATTAAAAGTTCGATGTCAATATAAATCTTCCTTTGCATATTATCTCGATCTTTTTCCCGTTGAGAAAACTTGAAGTCTGAGTAATGATGTTGTTTGGGAACAAAATTTCTTTGAAGATGCTTAAATAAAAGTTTCTTCTAGGTTAGAAATTTGGTGAGAAATTCTGCACTGTTTATGCCTATTTATAAAATCAAGATGTTTCTTAGAACTGAGGCTCACGTGCATTGGCCTCTTCAAGAAACTATCCATGATTTTTGATGATTTTGCCAAACCCGAAATATTGTTTTACATATGACGAAGTAAGAGATGCAATGCAGTTAACACTCAAATACTAGGACCAAACCGTTTTCCCTCCATTTTGGTTTGTTCTCTTTTGTGATAAGTAATTATTATTGGATAAATAAATTGGTGAATATGAGTGAAAATAGGCATACATTGCTTCGAGAACACAATGGCTGTCACAACGAATTGCTAACCTCCCACCCCCACCCAAAAAAGAGAGGCAGAGACGAACAGCTGAATTAGTAAATGATTATTATTGCAGATGACAGGCATGACAATGATTACATTTGAGAACATTGTGTTGGATGTCAATATGCTTTATGTCTTGAGGTTTATAAGGACTGACAATTAAATCTAAATAATTTTTGCAGCATCTCCTTAGAGTAATTCCTGTTATTGGCATACTGTCCAACAAAGACTTCAATCCCTGTCCGAATGCTGCTGAGGTTGAAGATGTGTTTGATGCTCCCTTGGAAATGTTTCTCAAGGTAATATTTTAAAAATTAGTTTTCCTTTTATTTGAGTTATTTTACTTACATATGCAATATTCTCAAGATAAATACTGAACGTCTTTATCCAGGATGAAAATCGAAGATCAGAAGAAAGAGAGTGGATGGGCGACAAGTATTTGATCCATTTTTTTGACTATGAAATGAATGAGAAAAAGTACCTGATATGGGGTTTAACTGCCGGAGTTTTGATTAGGGCAGCGTCAATTGTGTATCAGAAGCCACCTGCTTTCCTGGAGCAAAATCCCAGATTCAAATTTCCTAGGGTCGTGCAGAATGATACTATAATGCCTTAATTTGGACCAAAAATTGTTCCATTATAATCCCTGTTCTTAGCTTCTATGTGCTGGATACTTCTGCTCAGCTTTCTTCTAGTTATATGTTTTCTCAGTAGCTAATTTTATGTTGTCAAAGAATCCAAAGTTCAATCTGAAAAGCTTTCCAGGTTAGGTGTCAATCTTCTNTGTGCTGGATACTTCTGCTCAGCTTTCTTCTAGTTATATGTTTTCTCAGTAGCTAATTTTATGTTGTCAAAGAATCCAAAGTTCAATCTGAAAAGCTTTCCAGGTTAGGTGTCAATCTTCTGCTAACCATTTCCAACCAAGATGTGCATTTCTAAGACTTCACATGAGCTTTAGATGTGGGAAGCAACTGGAACTGCATAATTTTCATTCCCAAGGTTTGGGTGAGTTGCTGGGAGAAGTTATTTGAGCTGCTAATGCAAATGCGTTTTAAGTAACAGTTTTTAAGGGAATGAACTCAGTCTCAATAGAGTAGAAGAGTCTTAGCTGCTTCAATTCTTCCTGAAGCCGAGCAGCTGTCGAATGGAGTCTTGCTGATCTTGAGGCAGAACGCCCATTTGTTCTTGATTTATTTTCTATTGTATTCTTGTGACTGATGTCAAAATTGTATTCTGAAAACTTCGGAATGTAGAAATTTAATGTTTGAGAAGCCAGTTTTAGTTGATGGATTTTTTTTAAAATCAGTTTTTATGTTGGCATTTTTTCCCCCTCCTGCTTATGGAAGTTCCCAAGTTGATTTTGATGAACAATATTAATGAACATTTTTATCCTGAACTAACGTGTATAATAGTTGCGTATGGAAATATAACAAGTTAATATAAGACGTGGTACTCGTAAATTTCTTAAACCCGTAGAATTTATTGAGAAAAGTACGTCACAAAACTTTTTTAATCTAATATACTATGCTTTTCATATTAAACTCCACGATAATATTCTACTAACATCATACATCTTTTCACTGTTTTTAAAACTTCTCCACTCAAATTGAGTCCAAATTTGCTGTCCTTTTTTTTTTTTTTT
>CAIGRO010183399.1:0-13596 GCA_903798355.1 Fraxinus baroniana
CAAAGGATATTTAGGACATATTGAAAAATTGAAGAAAATATTATATAATCCTAATTAGGATTAATGAACCACGAAGATATTGAAAGATTTGAAAAATTCATGACAATACCAGCAAACTAAGATCTTGGGAAATTAGGATACTTATTGAAGAGCTAAGAAGAGAAGAAAACAAAGAAAAAAGGGATAAAATAAAAACAACTATAAGATATCACTAATACGAACAACAATAATATTTAATTCGTCGAGAAATAGATATAGAATTAAGATACCTAGAATCATTTCTAAGAACCTATGATCCAAACGAAAGAATTATAAGAAATAACTCTGAAAGACTTAATAACTAAAATATATGATATATCTTGCAAATATAGAAAGAAAGGGTAAATTAGTATTTTTATACAATCAATTTTATATTATTAAAAATCTTATCTGGTAAGATCCGGTAAAATCGTAATGTAGCGTGATCCTCTTACCACGGACACCCATATCCTCAATCCTCACACACGCACAAGCACACGCACAGAAACGCGCAGAAGCGAGGAGGTGCCTGACTGCATATCGCCATGGTATAGTAACAAAACACTTTTCCTTTTTCTGTTTTCTGTCAGAATCTTTGATCTATTTCTTCTTTTTCTCCTTGATTTTTCACAGACTTATCTGAGATTTATTAATTCATGTTTTTTTTTTTTTTTAAATTCCTTTACTTTGTTCAATTTTCTGCTAATATTCTAAAATTACGCTTCCATTCACAAGTGAGAAACAATTAAACGTTGATTTTTTTTTTTTATATTAATTTGAGGGAATACGGAATACCAACGTTGAAATTGTTAATTAATTCGAGGAAAAACCTAGAAAAGAGTAAGAAACTTGAATTTTCTGGTTTTATTGGTGCTTTGATGAGATGGGCATGGTGCAAAAGTTGCTTCGAAAGTCCCAAAGTAGTCCTGTGAATTCCTTACCTATCTATTTATATCCGCGAGTGACCATATGAGGCCCGTCTGTAGAATTTCAAGAGGTTTGCATACAGAGTTCTTTACTTTTGTAATTCACATTCAAGTTCATTGACGTGTATTATTTTATTTGCTGTTTGTTTTGAACCTTCTTGCAGACGAATCTCTACACAGGAGGACCCCGGAAAGATAAAACCAGAGGGCGTCATCATGGGTTGACTAATCAGAAAAAGCAGGAAATAAGAGAAGCATTCGAGCTGTTTGATACTGATGGATCTGGTATTGGAATATCTTTAATTTGATTGAGATTGACATACATCTACATACTACTTAGCGGTTACTCTCTCTTTTAATTTACAGGTACCATCGATGCCAAAGAATTAAATGTTGCAATGAGGTAGAGTGTTTATTTAAAATATTTTACAGTGTCGTCAATGATTGCAAGGGTATTGAATCTGACATGGTTCCTTTACAGGGCTCTTGGTTTTGAAATAATGAGGCCCGTCTGTAGAATTTCAAAAGGTTTGCATACAGAGTTCTTTACTTTTGTAATTCACATTCAAGTTCATTGACGTGTATTATTTTATTTGCTGTTTGTTTTGATTTATAGGTACCATCGATGCCAAAGAATTAAATGTTGCAATGAGGTAGAGTGTTTATTTAAAATATTTTACAGTGTCGTCAATGATTGCAAGGGTATTGAATCTGACATGGTTCAAAATGTCCCGAGAACCAAAACTTTAGACTGAAGAGGTAATGAATGGTGACAAAGTCTATCCATACTATAAATTTTTCTGATGCATGCGAGAATGTTCTTATATTCTGAAATATAGAGGATAACCATTTGTTATATCTATAATTATTGTCTCAAAGTAATAATTGCATCGAAGCATCTTCCTGTGGTGACGACTGGTGATCAATCCTACGGAGGGCTTGTATGAGAAGCACATGTTTCAGTCATCACTTATCATCTTAAAATTTTCAGTACTTTCTAACGGTAGCATATTTAAATTGCCTCGATGCATGTTTAAGTTGCTTCAACTTATCAACTACCAATATTTAAATTGTCTCAGCAACTTAGTAACTGATATAGAATTGCATCGATGCTAGTGTGAAGGATATTAAGTATATGAAGGCCTTGCTAAACTCAATTTCAATAGTCACCAACTTCAATTTTTTCATTACTCTTCTAACAGACACATATTTAAATTGTTTAAACTTAGCTACGTAAACTGATTGTTCATTTTGCATTTGTACTAGAACATCTATTTTTGTTTGTGTTAGATGAATTTTGAGTTGCTATATTATATTATGTAAGAGGCTAAAATCTAGATTATGATTCTTCTTCACGTCTCAGATAAGCATGTTGCTAAACAGAGACTCACTGCTTTCCACATCAGAATTGGCATGTTTTTCTTAGATTTCTTTGGCATGCATGACATAACTCTTCTTTTGATGGTCATATAATTTATACATTTTGTTGCTACAGGAAATCAATCGAATGATTGCTGATGTAGACAAAGATGGAAGTGGTGCAATTGACTTTGATGAATTTTGTTACATGATGACAGCCAAATTTGGAGAAAGGGACACCAAGGCGGAGCTCATGAAAGCTTTTCACATTCTTGACCAAGATAAAAATGTGAGTTATTGTCATTATTTGTATTCTCAATTCTGTTTCCTCTTCCTGTTGGTAACTTTCTCTTCATCATCTGAGTGCAGGGGAAGATTTCTGCTGCAGACATTAAGCGTGCAGCAAGGGAGTTGGGTGAAAATTTCACTGACAGAGAGATTCAAGACATGATTAACGAAGCAGATCAAGATGGTAAGTATTCAATATTTTTTCCTTTTTTTCTTTTCCTTTCTGCTGCAGAATTCATTTTGGTATTTATGCTTCTGTTATTGTTTTGAACTTTATTAGGTTCTGATGCCACTTAATGCAAGATCGTATCGTTCTCTGACAACTTTTTGTTGGAATGCTAATTTTAATGTGTTTGCTTCCATCCATATCTCAAACTTGAAATTATATATGTGTGTGTGTGTGAAATTCCCCAATTATCATGTGTCTAATAGTGAGAGACACATTTCATAAAATAATAGCGAATTAATGATCTCTTTCTGGTCCTATAAAATGAAATATATAGGATAGATCAAAAAGGGAACCAGCAACAACAAATACTTAGTCGCATTCGTATCTGTCTTGCTCCAGAATTACATTGCGCCAAAAGAACTAGTGATGCAGGAGCGTGTTAATTCGTTAACGAACAACAAAGAGAAAGGGCCAGAGACGAGAAGAATTGAGGGTAAAAGGAAATCATTTTTTATTCTTATAATCAGGTTGAATATTACAATGAATAAGCTCTCTATTTATATAACAATAACAACTAATCTAAAATTAAAAGAACTCCTAACAAGCGATGACTTTATCAAAATATTAAATCTAATCTAAACAATCATAATATGATTTAGACTCTTATTTTAAAATTCCTATCTAACTTCTATTTCTATTCTATCTCTATTCTTATCTTTATCTCCATCAACTAGTCTATGTAGTCCTAATGAAGAGGGTTGGTTAACCTAAAATTATTTACTTGCAGACATTATGTATATTCATACGTTTCTTGCATTTGAGAAAACTTTGGAAAAGCTGTGGTTGTAACATGAAGCTGATCTGGTGAAGGGTGAGAGAGAAACGATGTTTGGACAAGAAAGATGCTTAGACAAAAAAGTGTGTGCAAAGCTGTAAAATGCAAGTGCATAGAAGACTAGATGCTAAATTATTGACGCATATGTAGAAAGCACTGAAGTCCACAGCTGACCTTTTGATGTTAAATACATGGGCAAGTAGATAGGTTCATAATTTTTTCTTTTACCTGTTTAAAGTGATTATTGTCTCTCTCTATATGGTGTAACGTCTACTATAAATTGCTAGACATGGGGGACAATATAGACCTTTAGGGGGAGGTGGTTAAACTTTAGGTAACCCCTTGATGTCTGTCCTTGGCTGTACTTTAAGCATTGGGACTAACTTGGTTTCGAATAGTTGAAATTTGTTTCAGACTCTGGAACAAAAGTAAACCAAGCCAAACTTGCACATGTTTTTAAGTTTTTGTCGAGCTCACTTGTTTTGGAACAATTGCTGAATACAGTGCAAATTAACGAAGTTTTTAGTTTGTCTCATCCATTCATTCAATCTCAAGCTCAGCTTGAAAAATAGACTAGCCTGGCTTGAGCGACTTATGACTTTTTAATGGTATCATGTTGAACTTGAGCATCTTAAACCGTTGCTTTTGTTGTCTACGTTTACACCTGTATCTCAAATGTGGGGTTGTGGGAACGAGTATTGATTGGACTAGGTTTTTAAATTGGGTGGCATCCATCTTTGTTCTTGGGGTAATGACGCAGCTAGTGAGGTTCTAACTGAGGCATGTGTATTGCTGGTTGAAAACTTTTCCACCCCTCTTCGGCCTGGGTTCGCCCCTGGCCATTGAGAATTTATGGAAGGGCTCTGACACAGGGAAGATGAAAGATTAAATCAGATATCGTTCTGATTGACGAACTAATCTAGATATCGTTCTAGAAGACGAAAGAACAAGATAATTTTTGGAACTCAAATAATATTATTCATTGAATATGACGGAAATCACTAAAAGACCTTTATATAGGTGTTACAAGAAATCCTATAAGATGAAAATATCAAAATGTGCCAAAATTGGTGGAAAATTAAAATGAAATATGCTAAAAATAATAATTTAAAGGCTTAAGTGAAGGAATTTGGCTAAAATTAATAATTTAAAGGCTTAAATGAAGGAATTTGGCTAAAATCCAATTTTTCGTCCTACATCAGGCTCCCTTTACTGGGTAAAGCTCTGCATAAAAGGTTTGTAAATTGGAGGTGTGGCATGGCTGGAATGATATAAATCAAAAGTGTTTTTCTCTGACAGTATGAAAGTTTATTTGTTTTCATCAATTTTTAACAAGTTATGTTTTACTTCCATGTTGGTTGGATCTCTCTCATATACGCTTACAAATGTGTGAACATTTACATATCTCTGCTTGCACTCACTCACTCTCTGGCACACACAAAAAACATGTGAAAAGGCCTAGTTCATCGTCTGTTTTTGCATGGCATCTCTTGTAAGAACTTTTGGTCCTTCAGTGTGCATTATTTGCAAAATTGAAAACCTAATCATATAAGAATTGATCTCTGAAAAATTTAAAGATGTCAGCTACTCTATTTTCATTAGTTAGGAGGTGCTTGATTTATGAGTTTATTGTCTGTGAAATATCAGGTGATGGTGAAGTTAATGCTGAGGAGTTCATGAGGATGATGAGGAGAACTTCTTATGGGTACTAAAGCTAAATAGTGCATCAAGTTTTTAGTCGCAATATATCAGAAACGGTTTATTACTTGTCTGTTTTAGTATAGAATATGTTAGTCTAAAGTTATAAACCAAACGACAAGCGAGACGAATCTACATTTATTGCTGTTTGAAAATGTTGTGTGATAATCCCGTTTCAGATGTTCATACATATATCTCTAAATTTTTGACGCGTGAAAGTAGAGAGTAATGTGAATCTTGCAAGTAAAGTACTGTAGAATTTACCTTCAAATGTGTTTGCTGTTGGGCATTTGTGAATAGTTTTGATCCTGCACTCGCTGTTTTGGTCAGATGATAACTTTTCATTTATGCGTCCTTCGAATAGGTTTGTTTTGGAAAATGAAAAATGTGATGTTATTCTTAATTCGAAGGCCCCTTGCACTAAAATCTTTTAGACAGTTTCTTTGTGATTTGACTGACGATAAATTTTGGGAAACCAAATTGCTCGCTATCACGAATGAAAGGAATTTGGATATATTTAGTCATTAAATAATTATCAAAGTATCGATTTCTTGGGATGTAATTTTACATGAAAAATTTAAAATTTCGTTCCCCATTTTACAAGGCATTTATCTTTATCAATCAAAATAATAATCATGTTTGGTGTACAATCATAGGTTACAATATGGTCGACAACATGTTAGATTGTTTCAACCTTGTTTTTGCCATCACTAGTTTTTTGGTCAACGTACATTGTCATACAAATTGTCATTCATAGTTGTACAAATAGATTGATCCTCCAAACAAATGAAAACAAACAACGCAAAAAACAAATTCGCAGGAGCATGGTTGGAGTCGCAAATATATGTTGAAACAAAGTCATAATACAACATTTTCTACTAAGGTTTTGCCTGATGAGATTTTGTGGCATAAAATTCATCTATAATAGAATGTACGTTTAATTTCATAGTGGATTCTCATGATGTAGAGTGCAAATACGATTAGCAAAAAAATCAAAGACAGATGCAGATTAAGTAGTGGAATGACCCTTGCTTATATTTTTCAATTAAGCAACAACATGATAATACAACTCATAGAAAGCAATGTATAGTTGAAAAAATTGATAATATTAATATAGTAAAATACTCAAATTTTTAAGGTTTTTTTTTTTGAAAATACAATACATATCATCAAATTTTATCGAAATTTATTAAAAAAATTGATTATTATCAATATTATAGGGAGCTAATCTGTTTAGAATAATCTGCACAACTTTAAATTCGTTTTCTATGATTGGAGTCATTGAAAGCCACAATTTATGGCATGTACATGTTTGTTGATTCACGTAGTGATCCCGGAAACAACACATTTTTCCTCATAACAGCAACAAAACCGAACTAGTTTCCTTGTTGAACCAAGAAATAAACCTTGCAAGATCCACCCTGTAGAGAAGTAAAAAGAAGCGTGAGGATAATTAAGAAGCAAAAAAGTTCGCCTAAAAATCACGAATCGTTCTCTATATAAGGCACGTGGGCAGGTGGATAAAGTGTGATTCATAACAGAATTGGTTAGAAGATATCCAACAAGGAGCCACCACTTGGCATAACGAAGAAATGATGGAACTACCCAATGCTCGGAGGAAAATCTATAAATACCCCCCTCATTTGAAGAAGAAGGCTTGCAATTCAAATATTTTCCTCTCAAATAGCTATTTATCATCTTGCTCTAGTTGAAGCATCTGGACAGTGTATTCAGCCTTCGAAGGCAGCTTAATGAATTGTTGGATGCTGGGTATATTCAGCCTTGGAATACGAAGCTCCAGTTTTATTCCAAAAGAAGCAAGATGGATTGATGTGGATGTATGTGGACTATCGTGCATTGAACGAAGTGATGGTAAAGAACAAGTACCCAATGCATCATGTTTTAGACTTGTTCGACTGGTTGTCGAAAACTTTTTACTTCACAAAGTTGGATTTAAGGTTGGGGTATTGCAGGTTCAGATTGCGGCTGGTGATGAATCAAAAACAGCTTGCGTTACAAGGTATGGTTCATTTGAATTTCTTATTATGCCATTTGGTCTCACCAACGCCCCTGCCATGATTTGTAATCTCATGAATGATGTACTGTATGATTTTTGGATCATTTTGTGCTCGTATATTTGTATGATATCTCGGTCTATAGCCAGTCACTTGACGACCATGTTATATATTTGAGTAAGGCATTCTCGCTCCTTAGGGAATACCGTTGTATATGAAAAAAAAGAGAAATGTGAGTTTTGTAAAGAAGAGGTGTAGTTTTTGGGCCATTGGTTAAGTCATGGCAGAATTTGGATGGACGAAAGAAAGGTTACGGCAATCATGGATTGACGGGTTTCCAACAAAGGTCCCTGAATTACGTTCATTTCTCAGGTTACCCAAATACCATTATCGTCTCATATAAGGCTATTCGAAGAAAGTGAAAAGCCTCACTGATTTGTTAAATAAAAATCAGAAGTAGGAGTGGATGGAAAACATGTCAAAATGCTTTTGAGAAGTTAAAATAGGCTATTTCTATCGAACCCGTGTTGGTATTGTCCGACTTTGAGAAACCATTCGAGGTGCACACTGATGCTTCAGATTGGAAGATTGCTGGGGTATTTGTGCATGAAGGGCTATGGCCTTTGAAAGCAGAAAACTTAAAGATGCTGAGCAAAGGTGACCCACGAAAAGGAAATGATTGCAATGGTGTATTGCTTAGATGTTGGCATCATTACTTTCTGGTTACTAAGTTCTGCATTTTGATGGACAATGTGGCAATTGCTTATTTCATTACTCAGAAAAAGTTGTCAGTTAAACATGCTCTTCGGTAGAAATTTCTGGCTGAATTTGATTTTACTTAGCTGCACAAACTAGCCAAACAAAATTAGGTTGCCGATGCTCTAATTCAGAAAGAGGTAAAATTCTATGTTGCTTCTTTGAGTTCAGTTCAGTCTACTCTTCTTAACAGAATTTGGGGATGTTCTCTTGATAATGCCGCTTATTGGGAACTAAAGGAGGAATTGCTAATGGCTTGGTTAGGTAGTATTATATGGAGGATGATCTAGTCTATGAACGTGGTGGTAGAATTTATGTCCCTAGAGCTAAGGCCCAAGGGACTAAGGGAAGAAATTTTGAAGGAAACACATGATCCCTAGTGGGCTGGACATCTGAGGATTGAAAGAATGACGACTTTGTTGGGCAGGTCGTACTTTCGACCGTTGATGGCTGAAGATGTGGAAATGTATGTGAAGACTTGCCTTGTTTGTCAATAAGACAAGGACGAAAGAAAGAAGGAAGCGGGATTGCTGTAGGCCCTTCCCGTCCAGGATAAGCCATGGCAGTCAATATCAATGGATTTCATCAGCGGTTTCCCGAAGATTGGGAAGATATAATCAGTTATGGTCATGGCGGATCAGTTTTTGAAATATGGAATTTTCATTGTTGCACCCCATGAATGCAAGGCAGAACGGGCAGTGGAACTGATGTTCAAAAATGTGATTAAATACTTTGGATTACCAGAGAGCATCATAAGCGATCGAGATACACGTAGGGATGACAAAAAAGCTCGGCAGCTCGGGCTCGGGCCGAGCCTCATTTGAGGAGTCGGCCCGAGCCGGGGGCCCGTGTGGCTCGCAGGCAGGCCCGTAAAAAAAAAAAAAAAACTTGACCAACACTTTTTATTTTACACCATAGATTATTGATGATGGATGACTTAAATTAAGACAAATGGTCACAATTTGCTTAACCAACTTATTCTTCTCATCATGAAACCAATAAACTAATTATAAGTGACAATTTTATCTCATAATTTATTAGCTAGATTGTTTTGAAAATGTGTGATATTTGTTTGTTTAATATTTATTGCATTATTACTATTTCATTTATCTAAGTGTCTAAATATTTAAAGTAAGCATTTTTTCATTCACACGTTTATTCTTTTATATTAACTATTAAGTGAAATTATTAGTGATCTATATTGCTTGATTACATTTAAAAATTGAGCTAATTTCATCAATGGGCAATAATCACTAAAATTTGTAAGAAATTTCAAATCGGTTATTAAAAAAGATTTCTCATTTTGTTATAATGGAGAGNTAGTGTTATATATTGCTTGATTACATTTAAAAATTGAGCTAATTTCACCAATGGACAATGGCCACGAAAATTGGTAAGAAATTGCAAATCGGTTATTAAAAAAGATTTCTCATTTTGTTATAATGGAGAGTCACTCATTTAGTCATTTATAAATTTAACATGTTATCCGACATTAGGTTATAAGGTGGTAAAAAAAGGCTCGGCCCCGGCCAAAAGCTCGGCCGAGCCTCATTGTTTTTGGCCAAAAAATGCTCGGACCAAAAAAGCTCGAGCTTTTTTTTTTTTTCGACGCGGGCTCGGCTCGGCTCGTCTCTTTGACATAGCTAGATACACATTTCATGGGTATGTTCTGGACATCTCTGTCTAATATGATGGAGTCGGAATTGAAGTTCTCAACATCCAATTATCCTCGAGTGGATGGTCAAGTGGAATGAGTGAATGAGCTACTTGAAGAATTTCTTCAGCATTATGTTATAGCAAGTCAGGAAGTTGGATACAACACTTTTTTGCTATAACATCCATCGGTCATTATGTTCGAGAATGTGTCCGACTGAATTGGCAATGGGACAACAGCCAAGAACGTCCCACGAAGTTGCAAAACATACTAGACATAACTCATGCCCTACAACATACCGTTTTGTTCAAGACAAACAGGATTTGCTTGAACAAGCCAATGACAGTTTGGCAAAAGCATCCTGAAGGATGAAGAAGTATGAAGATAAGGGTTGGCGAGAGTTGGGATTTTAGGTTGGTGACTAGGTGTTGTTGAGGAAGAAAATCTCCAACATTACGATGCATCGGGGATTGGTTCCAAGGTACGATGGTCCTTTTTAAGTTGTGAAACGAGTTGATAAGGTTCCTTACAGGTTGAATATGCTGAAAAGATTCAAAGTTTGTCCTACTTTTCATGTTTTCTATTCGAGACCTTTTCATGAAAATTAGTCCACCGATTGGGTTTAGGAGAAGTGGGCATCTCCTGTTGATTGGGTACAATTTGATAAGGAAATTGCTCGAATTTTGGGTCGTCGTGTTCTTGGAATGAGTAAGAAGAACTGAAGGATTGAATATTTGATTCAGTGGAAATGTAGCGCTACTTGGGAAAGAGATATGACTTCTTGGCAATATGAAAAGAAAATTGAGGAGTATTTGTAGGATAATCCGATGAAGGCATCGGACTCTTCTGGTGGAGGTGGTCTGTTACCCCGTCGACGGTTGTAAGTGCCAAAATGGCTAAAACCTGGGCAGTACTTTGCTCCTACGTTGAAGTCATGTTTGAGATGCACCTGATAAAGTGCATTTTTAGGAATATCATGTTAGCGGAGTTGCAGCCTAGCAGATTCGTGGTAGGAAGGCCTGAAAATCAACGGTGGAAGTGTTCAAAGCTAGCTGGATGGATATCACTGAGGCAGTTATTTTCGATAGTTATAGTCAAGGATTTGACATGTAGTTTTTGTAGGCACGTTGGTTACTTGCTATGTTGGAACAATTTTCTTGGTAGGAAACAGTTGAGTTCTGGATCTAATGGCTGGAGGTGTCAGCCATCGAATTTTGATACATACTTGGGCATTGAGACAGAAAAAGCAGAGAGTGCATTTGTTGTGATCCTTTGCCAAGTTCTGTGAACGTTCTTTTATTACGGTAATAAAAGTTGGGAGTGTTTTCCTGTAATTCGGGTGTTCGTTTCTAAATTATGTCCCTTTATAAAGTTCTGCATTTCTTCATTTCATACAAAAATTTGAGTGTGATTGATGGCTAAGTAAGATTACCTAGTGCCTGATAAGCGAAAATTACTGCAGAAAATTTGACCCTATAATACAAGCCATGATACAATCTCACCAGTCTGTAAATACTATATTGGCAGGGCCAGTCCTGTAATTTTGGATGTCATGTACGATATTTTAAAATGGTGCACTTTTCATGAAATTTTTTTTTTTAATAATATTATATCATCGCAAAATTATGATATTTAAATATTGTTTTCAAATGTCGTGAATAAGAAAAATACAAATAAAATTCAAAAGTATCTACCAAATTTCATCAAAATTCATGTCATCAACAAATAACCATACAAACCCCTAAACTTTTCATACAATTCCATATGAGAAAACTTTGAAATCAGAAACATTGAATGCCACGTGTAAACTTTGAAATAAAACAAATCATGTAAAAATATTTCTTCTTACATTTCTAGAAGCAAACTAACTAATTAAACTTTCGTTTCTAGCAAATCTTATTGAATAGATTTCTAAGTTAGGTCATTCAATTGTTCTTATAACATGATTGATTGTAAATAAGATTTTAATAATTTCAATTTTGAAAAATTTCTTTCAACAGATGCAACAATAACATTAATAGTCATTAATACTCCATAAATAATAAATGTATTCGAAAAGCGATCCAATCTTTTCAAATAATACAATATATCAAAAGTCGTCCTTGTTTCCTTTTGTATTTCAAATAAATTAATATATCAAACATTGTTTTCGTTTCTTTTGAAAAAAGATTTCGCAAAATTTTTAACTCTTGAAGTAAATCTTTTCCATCAAGATCACAAAAACTTGCATGTCTTAGAATAATATTAAGATGACCACAACATGCTTTCAAATTAGTATCACCCAATATATTTAACTTATCAAAAGAAAATAGAAATTCTATTTTTTTTTTCCATATGAATTGAATTAATTGAACCTTTGTTCAAGTTATCCAATTGCTTGATCTACTATATAAATGAAATAATTGGTTGTGAAAGAATTTTCAAGTGATTGTGCGTCCTCAACTGTGGCATTTTCATCAAAATATTTTTTCCTACGAATTATACCTTTCCCTCATTTCCCTTTTGCTTAACATTATTTAAAGTATGATACTATTTAAAAACATTATAACTAATCAATTATATTATTCTTAACTTCAGTATCTTATGAAATTGCATATAATACCAAATCAAATGCATACAATTAATAAATGAAAATAGTTAAACACAACACTGAATTTAGCAATGAAGGAGTCTAAACCACTTGAATCATTTCTTTTGCTTTAATAAAAATGTTTTGGTATGATATGTAATTAGGAATAAGAAATACAACAATTTTAAATAAAAATAATCATTTGTCTATCTTTTAACTCATTTTTCATAAAGATTGTGCCCTTTAACTTAACATAATAATTAAAATTTTAAATATATAATTATACATATATAGATACAAATAACAATTTTTTTGGTGTCCCTACAATGATGAGGCCATGTGCTGTCGCTTAACTCGCGCACTTTCAGGGCTGCCTCCGTATCTTGGTTTTGAGAGGATCATCCACGATACAATCCAGATTGGAAGCTTTGGAATGAATATTAGTTTAGTAATGGGGTGTTTAATACACAATATTTATTTATTAACAAGCTCCAGAAATTCTGTAATATTTTTGTTGAATTTGACAAATTTTTTTCACTCGTTATATTTGAAGAATAAGTGTACTATAGAGATTTAAACGTACGGTTTTTGATACTTCCATTTTCTATTTGTTTACTATGAAGCCGCCTTGGGATGATTAATGCGTTTATTAGTCTACTAGTGTACGCATCACGTTACGTGCACAACATCAACTCTTGCGTATTTAATAGAATTGAGTGATTTTAAGTTATTTTTTCACTATAAAGTAATGTTTGTAAAATTGTATGGATTAATTGCCGGTTAATCTCCTCTCTTATATTGGACAAGTTATGTAATAATGTATGTATGTTATGGCATTAGAAGAAGGATTGCAAATTGATAAAACAAAATAGTAGGGAAATATTCAATTTCAAAGAAAGACATCGATAATCATTAATCCCTACAACCCCAACAAGATAGGCAAACAATGAAGTACCAGAAAGGTTTTACATGCACAAGAAATGCTAATTTTATATTGGCTTACAAGCTTATATTGAAGCCACACCATTCTTTTTCAACACATGGCTGAGTTAACCAGATTAATGACCAAATCATTATCATTTACCTACTTGATAGTTGAGTAAAGAGAAGATACTCTCCAGCCTCTAGGGCAAATAATGTGTAAAGGAATTACAAGATAAACTGTGCAGAACAAACATAAAGTCGTCCAGTTTGTTTCCTAAGAACCACAGTAAACTTACCTCATTGGAAACATCAAATACGCCTTTTTGAATCTTCTGAAGTATTTTTGCCGCGGTCTTCGTGAATGCCTGCAAAAGAGTACATTAAA
>CAIGRO010183406.1:0-11457 GCA_903798355.1 Fraxinus baroniana
TTTTAAACCATGATCAAACCGAATCACCATGGTTTTGTTTAAAATAAAACCAAACCAAACCAATTAATTATGTCATACCGATCCAAACCGACTCAAGTCCGTTTGGTTTGGTCGATTTTTCAGTTTTTTTGCCCACCCCTAATTGAATGTATTATTATTTGACATAACTAGTTGGACCATCTCTAATTCAATATAATTCAATATAATGTTTATCGTTTGTATAATTATTCAATTAAAGAAAACACATAGTTAATTTTCGAAAATATGATTAACTATAATATAATCATATAAGAATCAATGTCCACGTGACATGAGTTGTATGTTTTCCTTCAAGATTAAACACAAATTTATAAATTACATTTTGATATAGTCTTCGAAATATGTGCGACTTCGAGAGTACGTTATATTTTACTAGTTATTTCTTCAAAAGCAATATGGCAATATTTTTCTGAAATATTGAAAATTACAGTTCATGCTCTTCAAGAGCGATTAATATTATTCCGAAATACTAATTATAATGTTGTGCTATATCAGGAGTAACAACAAACTATTCTTTTAAAATATTAACTCTTCAGGGGTATATTTTATGGTAGGATATAATATTTGTAAAGTTGTGTTTCTTCAGGAGCAATAAATCTATTTTTTTTTAATATTGAAAATTATAATTCATCATTTTAAGGAGCGAGTAATAATCTTCTAAAATATTAATTATAATATAGTGTTACTTAAGGAGCAACAATAAGATGTATTATAAATTTAAAGTTTATAAAAAAAACATTTAAAAATATTTAATTAAGTTAAAAATATTAATTAACATATATACATGATATAAATTTATATATAAAAATTAATTATCAAACATGAATTACCAATTTGTGGCATGAATTACCAAATTGCAGCGGCATGAAACATGAAAAGAAATCATATTATAGTATTATACAGGAAAAATTGCAGCGTGAAAAGAAATCACGCATAAATTGATCGTGGTGGAAAGTAAAGATTTGCAGGGGTACAATTCTGAAAGAATCATTCAACCGCATATAATTAAAAAAAAAAAAAAAAAAAGAGAATGGGGAACTTCAGTGTATGTTCATTCCAGCATAAAATGTTACTCCCAAATACGTGCTTTTAACTGAATTCGTTTAACAACATAAAAAGTACGTGAAAAGGTATGTATCTATTATCTATTTGGAAGATCAAAGATACACACATTATTCATATAAATTAACCCTTCCTGTACATTTATCCAGTTGCAAAATATAAAAAATGGTCACTCAAACAAGTTGGAAGTTTAACCTTTTACTTCATCGTGCAATCAAGCTAACGTGTATTCGAATCATCCTAGTGAAACGTGCTAGTACATAAATTGGGAGTTCATATGTAACGAGGAGAGAGAGGGAAAGAGGATCAGGCAAGAGCGGGTAGCCCTCTGCTGGGTGGTACTTTGGCCATGAGTGAGAGAAATGGGGTTGGCCTGGTATTAGGGGTCGGGCAAAAGTTTATGCAATCGAAGCCACAGAACGGTTTTTTAGTACTTGCTAAACTGACACTAGAAGATAAAACGCCAGGTTGATTCAAGCTTCAAGCATTTTTATTTTTTTTAGCAATAATTGAATGAAAAACTATAAGCATTTTTATTTTTTTTAGCATTTTTTTAGCATATGAAACCAATCGAAGCAGCCCTTTTTTTTAAAAAAAATAAAGGAAAAAGAAAAGAAAATACAAGGCATCTTATCACTTACCTGAAGCAATCAGATACAGGTTATGGTTGTTTCTGCTGAGTTCAAAAAATGATTTAATCAAGTAGCAAAAGGATTGTGAGTTCAACTATTTTTAGGATTTCATATTTTTCAATTTCTACTTGCAACCTTCATGATGCATAGACTGTTATGATTGCACCTGCCCAATGTGTGAACTGGCACAATGTTATTTGATTGCTGTTTGGAGTTGGGGGGTGGCAATGAGGATGGATAATTTCATCTGTCGAAAGGAAGCAGCCGAGCAGGTGTGGCATGAATAAATGGGGCATGGGGCAGGGAAATTCTGCCTGTGACAGGTTCAAGTAGTGCCACAGGGCAATGCAGTCCTGCCTTATCCTAACTTGACTCCCGATCGTGGGAATTGCCGTGTACCCTCACCATTGTCATCTTTACTACTGCTTCAATGCCCATAATTTTGGTCTTACATCTTCATACACTTCTATTCTCCAAACGCTGAGCTGTGTTTACGGAGAGTCTAATATTTATTCTTTTTTGGGCAGCAATTATCATTATTAGAAGATGCACTGTGTAAAGCAGATTCTAGTGATCCAGCTGTTATTTCTGCCACTATCAGTGAATTCTCGCTGGCGCCAAATTTGAAAGATAAGAGTGCTTTCCGCCAGTAAGTATAACCCTTGGTCTAGCATGTTAAAATCTATTTTTTGGGGACTATTGACTAAAGACTCACATAAAATATATGCACGAGTTAAAAAGTAAATCTAATCACCATTGATGATCCTCTCAACTCTAGATTCTGAATTCTCTCCATTTGCTACTCAATTATGCCTTTTAAGTTTGTGATTATAATCATGTCATGCCTTTTAACCAATTCCGCTTGGAGTATATGTATCTCTTTCACCTTTCCATGTATGATTTCATTACCTTTGTGCCCTTATTGTGAAGAAAGCTTCATCTCATAGACCTTTTTTACTGTGTTGCTTCCACGCTCAAATTTTGACTTGCCAAAGTCAAATTTCCTTCCATCTTTTGCTTGTCCAAGATTTTCTTTTCATTCGTTGGAACTTTATCTGGCATCATGTCTCATTTTCTTGCCACTACATCTACAGGTTGAACATTATCGATAAATGTTTTTCCCAGAGAACAATTGAAGAGATTATATTAGCCCTTGTAAGTTGAAATGTCAAATCTCTATATGCAAATTATATGCGAAATTTTGTAAGTGGTGCTACATGCTCAAGCAATGCTTGAATTTTAACAGTTCATTAACCAATATAATTTTTTTTTATTATTATTTTTTTCATATTTCTAGGAGGGGGAGGCTGCTGACAAGGAGGATGAGTGGATCTCTTCAACACTTCAGTCATTGAAGAAAGCGTCCCCTACCAGCCTTAAAATTTCTCTTAGATCAGTACGGTTCCTTGCTTTTATTCTTTGTACGTTGTCCGAATTCTAAGAATTCAATGTCTGTTTCAAATTTTATATTTTGATTATAGAATAATGTTATCTAACACCACTAGTGTTTCTAGGTGAGTGCTTGAGCATTGTTTAGAATCTTAAAAGACCAGAAAGGTGGAGACTTGTGATTGGAATTATTTGTTGTTGAAGCATTTTTTAATCACACCTGACACCACCGTGTGGGTGGAGTATTTATTCTTACTGAAAAGACAAAAACGAAATACTTAGTAAGTTGAAATTTTTACTGGTGGGATGGAACTACAAGTTGAATTTAAGGACAAAAATTTGGAATTGGAAAGATATTTACAGTTTTATATATGTTAATTTGGTTTTCATGTACTATCCAGATTAGAGAAGGGAGGCTCCAAGGCATAGGTAAATGCCTTGTTCGAGAATATGGACTGGTTTGGACTGTCATGCGCGGAGAAATAAACAAGGACTTTTTTGAGGTGAACCAACTCAACTTGTACTTATGTACTCAGTCACCTGTAGATGTCTGAATTCATCTTCAAATGCAGGGATGCAGAGCCATACTGTTGGACAAGGATAAGAATCCAAAGGTGCATGGATATTCTACTCGTTCTTGTATTTAGTCTTTTGAATACACACACTCTTCTGTGTTCTTATCGAGACTTTCCTTCCTCCGTTTCTTCTTTTTCAGTGGGAACCTGCCAAGTTGGAGCAAGTCACTGAGGATATGGTTGACCGCTACTTCTCAAAGATAAATGACGAGGACTGGGAAGATTTAGATCTCCCAAGAAGGTCGAACATTCCTCCACATGCTATTGCTAAACTCTAAATTTTATCTCAACAGCTGCCTCACTCACATAAATTACCCCAGAACTTGGTCTGGTAGGCCGATCTTTTTCTTCTATGGCTGTTTCTCCAAGTTATAGTATTCAGACATATAAATAAATCCGAGTTGTAAAATTATATTGTGTTGAACGCTACTCAAACAAATCTTTGTTGATTATACTTCTATAGAAATAAATATATGATTATTCAGTAGTTGCAGAAATTATAAGTAGTCCACTGTCCAGCACCTAAGGTACCATGAAGATGAGTTCTTCTACCGTATTCTTGTAACACTAGTTGTAGAGCAGACGCCTCTTTAGACCGTTGTTGGGACTAAATTTAGAGGGCTATTTTCAGCAGAAGATTGGTTCGGTGAGTTATCCAACATTGTAGAAATCATTTTAAAGGCACTGATTGTAACAGTTCGTGAAAAGTCTACGATAAACAAGTTTTTTAGTGGCCGCCGGCCAATGAACCATTCTAAAATTGAGTCCATCAGACTTTTTTGTTCCGTGGTCATAATAAACTTTGAGGCATGCCTCACAAAATTGAAGCGTGTACGTCCAAATATTACTTCACAATCAGCATCTTGAGACGTCTTTTGCACGCTTCACTTTGAAACGAACCTCCAGGCCGGTCTCAATTCCCTTTTTCTTAGTGTTAAAAACCATGACGGGTACACCAAACTAGTAAATGTATAGACATAGAATTGGTCGTCTACAGCGGACACACCTAATTTTGCCTAAATTCAGTAGGTCTGCGACTATCAGTTTATTGAAAAAATTGTGAGGTTGAATTGTAACAGCCTTGGCTTCATTACAAATATTGACTGAAAAACAGTGGTTTGGTTTTAAATTTTTGGTGGTTAAACGAAGATTCTGGCAGACTTCAACACTTGCAAAAGTCGATGTTTACTATTCAACTCTAAAGTCACTATCACAGAATTAAAATCATTTAATTGATGATAGAAACAACTTCATGAACTCACTTAATTTATGTTATTTCTTACCGACAATGCAATTGCTGGAGCAATTGTTTCTTAATTTATGTTTTTCTTATTAAAGATATAGAACGAGGGCTGATTTATTTTATTTTTTATTTTGCAATATATTTATAGTCAACGGGATATAGCAATAAATCGAATAAAAATGGTATAAAAGAACTCGTGTAATTAATTCTAAAATTACTCAGAATAAAAATGAGTAATGCTAAGTAGCCTAATTAGTGTTAAACACGCGTCAATTAAGTGACCGAATATCTCAATGAGATTCATAACTCTCATTTTAAGATATAAATCGCTTACTATTACTTATTTGACATATATATTGGCGTTTAACATTACTTGAAACTCATAAAATTTAGTTTGATTTCGTCCCTTTGAATAAAGATATCTAACGCTGGTGATATTTAATATCAATTTAGGCGTTAGCATATGTTCTGTCTTATTAAACCGATCTTCAATATTTTTATTTAATTGAACGTACAAGAGATGTTATTTTTTTTTTTTTTTCGGAGATGGTCACCATATAATGTGAAAATAAATTATAAGACTAAAAAAAATCTCATATCCACGCATTTCTCCGTTTGGTTTAGCTAAAAAAATCAATACAAATATAAGTCAAAGTCAACAATTAATTTTTAACTGCGTATTTAATCAACTTTTATCAAAATTTACTAATAATCTCATTTTAAGCAAAATCAAACAGTAACTTAACTGACTTATCATGTCACACCACATCATATATATGCCGGCGTATAGATGGCGATCACTCTAATAGATATAAATAATGTCATTTCTTCTACAATAATATTAATCTTTAATTTTGCTAAGTCGGTGTTTGGTGGGGATTAAAATCAGATTTTTAGTAGATTACGATATAAATTTTTGAAATGTGTGGTTGAAAAGTTGTGGGATTCACGAAAGATGTAGTTAATATTGATTATTTGATTTTGACTTAAATTAAAATTTGATTTTAATCCGAAACAATTAGGGCCTAAATGACATTATTCTTGAACTCGTGTAACACAAGAAACGTTTGCAATTCTTTATTAGTAGTCATCAACCAAGGTGCTAATAACCACTGATCGCTGGTTGGTCCGTCCAATATTCCTACTTTTTGTGTAGTGTTCCATAGTCAATCAAACCTTGTCTAATTCGGGATTAATTTCAATTTTGGTTACTAAACTTTCAGTTAAACTTCAATTGAGTTTTCCAATCATTAAACTTAATTTACTTTTATTGTCAATCATCATGTCAGCCCATATTACTAAACTTAATGTCTCAATCTTACAAAAACGCTAAAAAATGTCACCTAATCATTTCATGACTATAAATATAAGAGAATAAATCATGTTTGAAAATCGATATGAATCATCCGACGTAGCATACTCAGAGCTCTTATCATCCTCAATTTCAATGTTTTTACGGTCACAACATATTTAGGTGTTTTATTTACTGAGAAACGGAACTAATGTTGGTGGTGAGGCTAACAACGTGACAAAGATTAAAAATCAAATTAAAATTTAATTATGAAAAATTAGATTTGGTGCCCTAATTGAGAGTTCAGTTACCAAAATTGAAATTAAACCTTCAACGGGCATTAAGTAATTAAAATTTTCGTCTTTTTTATTTTGCAATATAGTCAAATTTTCTTAACTAGTCAAATTTAATTTTAATTACATATTTTATGGAATTAACAACTTTTATCAGCTAAAACTTTTTTAAAAAAATATTGTCAAATAACCCCATAGACTCAATAAAGTACTCCCCCCCCCTTGAAAGGTGATTTTTTTTAAATTAATTTAATATCATCCATTTTTTTAGAAGCAATATATTATCCAATTAATATTTTAATTATTGACTATGTCAAGCTTTAATTCAAGGGGGAACAAAGTTTACTTTGAGCTAAATAAAAAACAAAAAGCTAAAATCGTGGCCGCTGACTCGATGGGCATAAAATCTCAATTTGATTTCAATATCTAGAAAATCACTTTATTTTAATAAAAAGGTTATATATATTAATTAGAGCTTGTTTGGCGGGACTTCTAAAGAGTAAAAAAATTGCTTTTAATATATTTGTATAATCCTTTTGGAAGTGATTTGTCCAATTGGAATTTTTTTTAGAAGAAGCTGATCTAACTCGTGAGAAAAAAAAAGCACATGAAATTTAAGTTCGTAAAATATTGTGACAAAAAATGTAAATGAAAAAAATAGATGTAGGTTGTTTTGAGTTTTAAATTAGTGAGAATAGAGTGATTTTTTATTTTTATTTTTTTAAATCATGGAAATTGCTTGAAAATTCTCGTACTCCAATTGCAATCAACCTCTTATAATAGCTCGATATTCCACGCATTTTTTTTAACCAGAGTAGATGAACGCGGAGATCGAAGGTCACGAGTTCGAATTCTCTGCCAACACTTTCTCGGTCGAACCCGTCGCACCTGGCTTGCCTAGTGTGGTTTATCTCTCATGTGTGGTTTTCGGGCTACTTCACATGCAGCGAGGTTTATTCAGTGCGTACTCAAAAGTAGCGATTGTGGGTTCCTACGTTAAGATAATTTTGATAATCTCTAGGTTGCATTGGTGGTGGTTGCTCTTCCAACGTGATGCCATTGGACCTGATTAACAACTTGTTTATTCAATGGGATACTTGAAATCATTAAAATTTAAATAACTAAATATTGAGAAATCATACAAAGAACTGTAACAATAAATAAGTAAAATTTTAATTTCTTTGAAAGGGACAAAGAAAATGTCTCCACCTAATGTCAAAATCTTTCTTCAAAATTATGCCAACGGGTCAATCTTCACCCCCGCTTTCTTTAATTTTCTCGAATATGGTAAATTCAATTCGTGTCTAATTTCAATCGGAAGCTTGATTTTTTGTGGATAGTCAAAAAAAATTTCCTAATCCCATCTTCTCGGAAAAAATAGAACACATACCTTGAAAGTTGTGATTGTATTGGTCAATGAAGAAAGTACACGATCTGGATCTTATGATCCCGATTGATCAAACTTCTACTTTTGTTTTTATTTCTTGTAGAAGAACTGCGATATTCGATCAACTTTATTAAAGTCAGATCAAAAAAATTATTAAATATGTTTAATATAAATTTCTTAATCTCATAAACAACTTTTAACTTTTCAAAAATTATGACAAATGGACCGAAAATTCTTTTTCGAAAATACTAGAAGTTTCATGTTCCCCAAGATTGGGGGAGTAAACTTTGACTCGTGATTTCAAAATAGGGAAGTAAACGACTCAAATTTCCAACATGACATCTGCCAACTACTCCTTCCCCAAAAGTCTTACATATGCATTTAAACCTATCCATATTAGGATCAGTTTGAAATGGTTTCTCTCAAAATTATTATTAGTAAAAATTAAAGCACTTTAAATGCTACTGTTGAAGTAGTAAAGATGAAAGAAAATGCAATTTATTTAAAACAAAAAGAAGACATGTTTTGCGAACAATAGAGTAATGTGCAACATAACATAATAAAAGTAAAATTTCTAAATTTAATTACTTCGTGAGAGGAAATAAAATCACTCTCTAAGGTTATTTTTGGTACATCGTATCATGGTACCAATTTAATAAAAATAAATGTTGAGCATGGAGTTTTTGTTTAATAAAAATAAAGGTTGAGCATTGATTTGCTTGAGGCTGTCACGTTAAGGGTTTGAATCCTGAAATATGGATTTGGCCCTTATCTAAGTGCAAGTGTACAAGCAGCCTTCCACCATGTACCCTTGGAGGCATAACCTAAGATTTATCTCATTCACCAAGGCCCAGGGCAGAACAGGTGGGGGCCTCAAAGTTGGGGTTCAACCTTTAAATTTTTGCAATGTAATGTGTATTAAGATTTACTTACTTACATACAATTATATTTATTATTATTATATTTAGTATATTAGAAATGGAAACCTATTACTAAAAGATAGCTTGTGACTAACAAATATCTTATGACAAAAAACCTCTTAGCTAGGAACAATAGCATTATTCTTCTAATAAGTATGAATAGATAAATGATCTCGCAAAATATCAATGCTTAATTTATGTAAAGCATCGACCATCGGTAGCATGACACAAAAATTAATGATGAATAAATTCGTTATAGGTCTCGATAATTAAATTATTCACCAATTAATTGATGTATCATTGTACCGGTGCTTAGTCGTACTCGAGATGTTATTTGTCGGCATATATACAGATTAATATGTGGCTAGCTAGCTAGTATAAATAAAAAAAGGCACACTAAATTCATATGAAGAAGAAATTAACAAATAAATGGTACAATAATTTATTTTGAATCTGATTATTAAAGAATTTCATTTATACATATGATCAATAATATATTACAGTTTGATTCATTTCTATGTTAAAACATACCAATCATATTGTCAAAAAAAGGGGTACCAAATCATCAAATCATATATCCTTTAGCTTGATTCATTTTCCAGCCCCAAATAATCCTTCAACTCACTAGGGAAACAAGGGTAACGGCGCCACCGTCTGCTATGCAACTTAAAGATTTTCACCACCCTATCCTTGGTAGTCGACCGCCCACTAATATGCAACAGCGCCACCAGCCTCTTCACCGTCCCACACACCAACAGTTCCTCCAAAACCCTTTCTGTGGAATGAAAATTGCATAGCAACCAGACAATTTTAACACCAATTTTTGTTGCAGCTTCCGACACTTTCAATAATTTATTGGATATGGCTGCAATTCCTAGTTCATGTTCAATAAAGGCCAATCTTCCATCGGCACATTCACATATAAGTTTGATTAATTGCATTATTTTCTCACACTTTGATCTGTTTGAGTCTGGAAGAAGCTCAATTAGGGTACAAACTGCGCCAGCTTCAATGGCTTTTAGTCGGCTTTTTTTGGATGCATCCAAGACTCCTAACAGAACTTGTAGGGCACATGAACTTGCCTTTGTACAGATTTCATCTGATATTATTTCTAATAAGGACTTGAAGAATTCTATACCTTGATCTTGTGCAACATAATTCCAATGATAATCAGCTTTAGCCATCTTCTGAAATATTGAAATGGTACAAAACCGAGCCTCGGCGCTTCCTCTTTGAAGCATTATAGCCATGGATTTCATGCATTCAGGCTTCATCAACAGCTGAATTGCCTCATCATCTTCATCTTCAGAAAATGGCAAAAGCTGCAACACCTCTAAAGCCTCTTCACAAGCTGTAAACGTTATGAAATCCGAGCTTTCGACTAAAATCTGTAAAATTATCCTTACAAGAACCTCCACACCTCCTGATATCATGAAATCAGCCTTTATTTCAACTCCCATTTCAAGAATAGACTTAAGTTTCTTCAAACAACTTACCTTAAAAGGCGTCGACTCAATTGTGCCAAGAAGTGTCATCAGTTCATCATGTTTGATCGAATGTCGACCTGCTGACGATGAACTGCATGATTGATCACCAGATTGTGCATTTCTCCATGCAAGAATCAGCCTCTTGAGGGTATGATTTGGAGTCATATCTAAACTCTCGATACACTGCATTGTAGCAGGACATATATTCTTCTTGTATGTACAGAACCACCTTTCGATATTTTTTCTCTCATATGTGACCCCAGTAGAGATTGTTACAGGATCTTTCATGAGCTCCATAGAAATGGGGCATCTAAAATCTTGAGGGAAATCCATGGATGGATTTTTCTCCATTTCCATTGAAGTTGAAACAAAATTATGAAGGGTCTCATATATATATAGAATTTGCGTAAGAAGTGCGGAGTGGAATAAATCAAAGTCAAAACTGCCATTACTAGATGTGTAAACATGGAAGGGACAAGGAAACTATTGGAGAGTCTGAGAATTTTGAATACTATATCTATCACACTAAAATTAATGTTTCAATCCCAATTTTACGTGTCATTTGCAATATGACCCCTAAGTTATATATATATATTCTTATAGACTTTATTTTATTAGCATTATTTTCTTTTGGTGGAATTTTTTACTTTCTTTTTCCATTTAAAATATATTAAACATGTAATAGCCTTCGATATTCCTTTCTCTTTCATTTTTCACTAAAATTATGTTATTTACCATTTGAAATGATATTTATTTCTTTTCATTGTTTCATTTAAATATTGAATTGATTAATTTTCGATTTTTTTTTTTCTAAACCACTACTATAAAATGGTGGTTCGGAAATTAATTTTTTAATTCCAAAATGTTCATTATCAATCAATGTTTTAAAAAGTTCGCTTAGCTGACACCTAGGTGTCTTCTATTCTTGAAACTTGGGTAAAACGTCTCGTTTCATGCTTAAACCATTTTTTATTAATTCCTAAATGATTAAATTTTTTCCTTCATTTATTTCGTCTTCCCTAGACGCGCGTTATTAGTTTTTTTAATATCAATATTTAATTAAAGTTCAGAATGGAAAATAACACCGAAGGATTAGATTATTTAGAAATTATTATTTTTTAATACAAGACTATTTATAA
>CAIGRO010183439.1:0-10585 GCA_903798355.1 Fraxinus baroniana
CGAGAATAAACCAATATATCATTAATAAAAATAATCACAATTTTTTCTAAATATGGGGTGAAGCACCCTATTCATCATATCCATAAATGCTGTTGGGGCATTAATCAACCCAAATGGCAACACCAAAAACTCATAATGGCCATACTGCGATCTGAAAACAGTTTTGTGTACATCAATATCCCTAATTTTGAGTTGATGGTACCTTGAACGCAAATCAACCTCAGAAAATACTGTGGCACCTCAAAGTTGATCAAACAAGTCATCAATAAGAGACAAATGATACTTATTGTGAATAGTAACTTTATTCAGCTTTATGTAGTCAATACACAATTTCATTGTACCATCCTTCCTCTTCAAAAAAAATACTTGCTCTCCCAAACGAGATATACTGGGTCTAATGAAACCCTTATCAACTAAATCTTGCAATTGAACTTTCAATTCCTTTAGCTCTACCGAAACTATTTTGTAAGGTGTTTGCAAGATTGGTGGTCCGATATCAAGTAAATGGTAAACTCAACTTCTTTGTCTAGAGGTAAACTTGGAAGATCTTCAGGAAAAACATAAGGGGAATCCCTTACCACATGTATATCTTCAAGTTTCAACTTAGTAATTCAGGTGTCAATCACTTGTGCCTAGGTACTTTCTGATGGTTTTAAAAATAATTTTAGATACATTGAAACATACTAATATAACATGGCAACGAAATTATTTATCTTAATTGAATTTAACTTTTAAAAGAACTTATTATAAAATCCATTTTATTATGAAAATTATGCTGTCAATTCAACTATAAGAAATAGATAACTTTCTAATCTACTATAAATTTAGTAATTACATCCCAACTTAAAATTTAATACAACATAAACCCTCAAGTATTGTCAATTGTAAAATAAACCCCAAAAATAATTTATTCCATATAAGTCCCTATTTGACCTTGACTTTGACTAGTCGAACATTTGACTTTGAAATAAAATCTTGACTTTTGACTAGTATAAAATGGTGTGTAACAGGTATAGCAACTTGTACTATATAGTAATCATTTTCTTGAATTTTGTGAGATCACGCCTGACAAACTAATCTTAGCCGCTGTTTGGTTAGGATTAAAAATTGAATTGTCCAATCTCATTTCTCCACATATGCTACCACATCATCGATATTCCATCATCAGAATCATAAAGAACATTATTCTTTATCAAAATCTATAAAAATCTGATTTTCATAGTCTTTGAAACATTTTAGTCGCTCCGCTTCATTATCTAAAATTCATTTTTTTTTAAATTCAAAAATTTGCTTAAAACATAAAGAAACAATAGTAATTTAGTTGAAAATCTATAGAGTTTTACACGTAATAAACTTTAAAAGAACATCTTCCCCTATCATTAGTACACATTGAGCATGACTTGAGCCGAAATCAAATGCAAATTCAAATAAATGAAACTAATTGCCATGTTGTTGATATGTATTATGTTATGTTTAACCTCAAGATTTATACTACTACTTGTAAATGCAATAGAGATTTTTTTTACACAACTTGATTGTTCTAGTTGACCCGTGTTATACGAACAATTCCAAATTATTCTAGTGAACACAAACATGTCGATTATTGATGTTGGTAGATAGATATCAAAACCATCACATGAATGTATATATGTAGATTCCTATCACATTGGAATCCTCGTGGTAGGACATTCAGCTATCTAGCAACCATTATTGTTGTGGCATATTTTGGTTCCACTAAAGTTATTAGGGAAGGATAGTGTCATACATAGCAACCAATGGAGAGGTTTCCAGATGTACATAAATAGCAATGCTTGAGTTTTGCGATCATGAGACCAATTGACGACAATGAAACACTTTCGAACAAGGGCACATCTGGGCCAGGGCTGGATCGAGCTACAGCCCGTGCTAGCTTCAAATCAAATCCAAGTTACGTGCAATTTCTCTCTCTCTCTCTCTCTCTCAGCCAATGTACAAATTCAAACCATCCCCTGTTTCCTTATCTAATCCCAAAGAAGGAAGGACGAGGTAATTTGAGGAAGGACTTAAAGGAAAATGGTTAGCCAGTCAATTTTAAAGGAAAATGGTTAGCCAGTCAATTTTAATGGAAAGAGATCAACTCTTGGATAAGGAAAATAAGGCCCAACAAAGTAGTCACAAATTCAGTGCTCGGATAAGGAGGAGAATAAGGCCCAACAAAGTAGTTAAAAATTCAGTGGTGGAAATTTGAGGAGATATTTTGGAAGAATAATGGTAAAAAAAAGGAGTAATAACCAAAGGAACAATAAGGGTCATCACCAAAACAAGCAACAGAGAAATACTTGTTCAAAATGTGCAAGGAGCATCTTGGTAAATGTATTCAAGGCACTTGGAAAACTCTTGGTAAACAACAATGAGCATAAAAAGATCACTCGAGCACAAATTTATTCCATGACTAGGAAGGAGGTTGAAGGTCTTTTGTGAAACATGATTTAATTGCATATTTGTGTACTCAATTTATATAGGAACCATGTATCTATATAATACATCTGCCACTGTCTTTATTGATTATGGGGTCACTCATTCATTTATTAGTCCAACATTTGTCAAGAAATTAGAGAAACCGCTTGTGCATTTAAATGAATTGTTTAGTGTGCCCACCCTCTCCAGAGCGATAATGAACTCAAATTGTGTTCTAAGGGATTTTTCAATAGTAGTATATGTGAATGAACTATTAATGGATCTTATAATGTTAGGTGTCTGTGACTTCGATATCATATTAGGAACATGAGCGGACCCACATGTGGTTATGTGCCACAAATTTTTTTGGTTTTTTTTTTCTCCTCAATAAATCTNATAATGAACTCAAATTGTGTTCTAAGGGATTTTTCAATAGTAGTATATGTGAATGAACTATTAATGGATCTTATAATGTTAGGTGTCTGTGACTTCGATATCATATTAGGAACATGAGCGGACCCACATGTGGTTATGTGCCACAAATTTTTTTGGTTTTTTTTTTCTCCTCAATAAATCTATAGTTGTTTTGAGCCCTTTACAACAAGATACAGATTTTCTCAAATTTATATATTATGTGAAAAAATCTGTAATTGTCCTTTACAAACTACTTTGACGTACTAATTACGGGATACCAAATGAAGTCTAAATATTGCATTCTTAATACCATTTCGAAGTGTTCACGACCTAGTTTTTTGCTCGTTCATGGTGTGCGAAATGGCCAATCGTAGTAAAAGTCATGGTTCATTAAAATAGGCCGTTCTAAACTAGTATTTCAAAAATTTCGATAATGTGCTAACTTTAAAATAATTTCGACGATCATACGCTAGCCAAATCCACAAATCGCCTACGTGTGTGTATGAATATTCATGTGTGTGTGTATGAATATTCGTGTAGAACATCATAAATTTATTCTTGGTTCAATTCCTAACTCTCAATTGTCAAATGTCTCATTTCTTCACTTAGATATACAACCCCAAACTTATAATTTTCACTCATTTTTTCAAAATGTGATCTTTGGCCAAATTTTAGAGGATCCTAATCCTCTTTATTAATTTGGATAGACTTCTATAGTAACAAGTTAACATTTCAACAAATAAGGACTCTCCTATAGTTTGACCACTTCAACCCCTGAGATTCAACTATGCTAATTATCTCTCATTGAGGATTAATTCTTTCAAACAAGTATTCAGGTCTTAATCAAAGTATTTAGTACGTCTTCAATTTCATGCACTTGTTGTTTTTCAATTATGTTTTGCGCATTTTGTTTCATGCATTTGCTTGATCCAATTTTAAGTTTTCTTTTTGGTATTTTTAATAGGTGTCATCATTGAGATAAAGCAAAAAGTGACATTAATGAGAATGCATTGGTGAATTTCCAATTAGGAAGAATGAGGGATATAGGAGTTAGGCATGAAAAGAGGGATAGAGATCTTATTATAGATGGTGTTCATAGAAATATGGAAATATCAAAATGACAATTCCTTCATTCAAAGGAATTAGTGATCAAGATGCATATTTGGAGTGGGAAAAGAAAGTAGAATTGATATTTGATTGCCACAACCACTGGGAGGAAAAGAAGGTAAAGATTGCGATACTTGAATTTATCGATTATGCTATCATTTGGTGGGATCAAGTAGTAACATCTAGAAAGAGAAATCGTGAGAGTCCTATTAATATATATAGAAAGAATTGAAAGCTATCATTTGGAAAATGTTCGTGTCTAATCATTATTATGAGGAGCTTCATAAAACATTGCAAAGCCTCTACCAGGGTTATCGGAGTGTGGATGATTATCATAAGGGGATGTAGATTGCTACAATTAGAGCGAATGTGGAGGAAGATAGGAGGCCACCATGGCCCGGTTTTTGAATGATTCGAATAGGGAGATAGCTAATATGGTAGAATTACAACATTATGTGGAGTTGGAAGACATTTTATATGTAGTTATGATTGTGAAAAAGCAATTGAAGAGGAATGGAACAACTACATATTCATCGGATTTTTTAGGTTCTAACTCTTCCTCGAAATTGAAGGGGATAACAATAAAGGTGATGGGCTATTTCAAAAGGTAAAATTGATCTATTGAAGGGAAGAGAGGAAGTTGCTAGCAAAGCAACACTCAAGGCGGAATCTTAACACCCTCAGAATTGGGATATCAAGTGCTTTAGGTGCTTAGGATCAGGACACATTGCTTCTCAATGTCCAAACAAAAGGGTGATGATCTTGCGCAACCATGGGGAAGTGGTGAGTGATAGTGAAGATGGATATGATGACATGCTAGAATTGGAAGATGCTAGCGATGGGGGAGAAAGTAGAGTATACAGTGGGGGAGATGTTGGTTACACGGTGAGCTCTTAGTGCTCAAATCAAAGTAAATGACTTGGAGCAAAAAAGTGAGAAATATTTCATACGATATGCCACATTAACAACAAGATATGTATCATGATTATTGATGGAGGCAGTTCTACCAATGTGGCTAGCACTACACTAGTTAAAAAATTGGGATTAACTGTGCTAAAACATCCTATGCCTTACGAATTGCAATTGTTGAATGAACGTGAAGAGGTTAAGATGAATAGGTGAGTGTTGGTGAGTTTCTCAATTGGGAGGTATCATGATGAAGTGATGTGTGATGTAATTTCTATGCATGTTGGGCATATTTTGTTGGGGGAGGCCATGACAATATGATAGGAAGGTGATTCATGATGGTAAAAAAAATAGATACAGCTTTACTAAGGATGAAGAATCTATTACTCTTGCGTCTTGACACTACAACAAGTGTATGAAGATCAAATCGACTTGAAAAGAGAGGAAGAAAAAAGATTGAGAGAAAAATGGAGAGATTGATATTTCACAACAAGAGAGTAAGAGAGAAAATAATTAGATAGCTAAATGTGAGAAAAAAGAGTAAACCCACAAGAGAGTAAAGATAAAAGGTCATATGAGAGGAGAGAAAAGTCGATAGTGAATTTCTTTGCAAATAAGAGTGAGTTAGAGAGGGCAGTAGTTGAGAACCAATCTATGATCATGTTGATTTATGAGGAGTCACTAAATCTTGAGGAATTTAATACACCCCTTTTTAGTTTGGCTACTTCGTTGTTGTAGGAATTCTAAGACATGTTCTTAGAGGACATGCCTAATAGGCTACCACCCATTCGATGCATTGAAGATCAAATTGATTTCATACTTGGAGCTGTCATTCCAAACATGCTGGCCTATCAAAGTAATCCTGAGGAGACTAAGGAACTTCAAAGACAAGTGGAAGAATTGATGGGCAAAGGGTATGTGAGGAAGAGTATGAGTCCATGTACCGTATCAGTGTTACTTGTATCAAAGAAAGATGGAACCTAGAGGATGCGTGTCGACTGCAGGGCCATCAACAATATAACGACAAATATCATCATCCTACTTCTAGATTAGATTATATGTTAGATGAATTATATGGATCATGCATATTTAGGAGAATTGATCTTGAAAGTGATTATCATCATATTAGAAGAGGGAAGGAGATGAATGAAAAAATGTTTTTAAAAATAAATATGGGTTGTATGAGTGGTTAGTAATTATCTAAATGAATATATAGGATATTTAAGATGTGTGCTTTTGATTTTGAGACAATAACAACTTTATGCTAACTTTAAAAAAATACACATTTTGCATGAAAAAAGTTGTTTTTCTTGGTTATGTCGTTAGTGCAAAAGGTATTAAAGTGGAGGAGAAGAAAATTAAAGCCATCAAGGAGTGGTCAACACCTAATAGCATAACTGAAATAAGAAGCTTCCATGGGTTAGCTAGTTTTTATAGGCATTTTGTTAAAGATTTTAACACATTTGCCACACCACTCACGAAAATTATAAAAAAAAAGTGTAGGATTTCATTGGGGCATTGAACAAGAACATACTTTTAGTACTATTAATGATAGATTGTGCATCGCACTATTTTTATCATTATCTAAATTTAACAATACTTTTGAGACTGAATGTGATGAATTGGGGATATGTATTGGAGTTGTCTTAATGCAGAAACGAAGGCCAATATCTTACTTTAGTGAAAAGCTAAGTTGAGCAGTTCTCAACTATTCTATATATGACAAGGAGTTGTATGCACTTGTTACTTTGGAGACATGACAGCACTACCGGTGGCCAAAGGAGTTCGTGATTCTCATCGACCATGAGTCCTTGAAGCATTTAAGGGGTCAAGGTAAGCTAAACAAGAGACATGCAAGGTAGATGTAGTTCATCTAAATATTTCCATATGTTATTCGGTACAAAAAAGGTAGGTAGAATGTGGTAGTGGATGCTTTGTAAACGAGGTACGTATTTCTAACGTCTTTAGGTGCCAAATTGTTAGCTTTTGAATATGTTAAGGACGTGTATGCTAATGATCCATATTTTTCTAATATATACGAATCATGTGATAAGGGTACTATGTATAGATTCTTTAGACATGATGGATATTTATTTTCGGGAAAATAAGTTGTGTTCCTAAATGTTCAATGAGAAATTATTAGTACATAAAGTACATAGTGGAGGTCAAATGTAATGGGTCATTTTGGGGTTAAGAAGACCTTAGAGATTTTAGGTGAACATTTTTATTGGCCTAAGATGATAGTTGATGTTGATCGGGTTTGTAATAGATGCATCACTTATAAAAAAAGGCTAAATCTAATGTTTTACCTTAAGTTTATATACGCCATTACATGTTCTTAGTGAACTTTTGGTTGATGTGTCTATCGATTTTGTGTTGGGTTTACCTAGGATTAAGAAATGAAGAGATTCTATATTTGTAATGGTAGATAGATTTAGTAAGACGGTACATTTTATTCCATATCATAAAATTGATGATCCCACCAATATTGCAGAATTATTCTTTAAGGAAGTAGTATGTTTACATGAGATTCTTAGAAATATCTAATCTGATACGAATGTTAAATTCCTCAGTCACTTTTGGCGGATTATGTAGAATAAGTTAGGAACCAAGCTATTGTTTTCTACTACTTGTCATCCACAAACGGATGGACAAATTGAGGTAGTTAATAGGACTATGATACAATTATTACGCACTATAGTTAATAAAAATTGAAGAGTTAGGACGAGTGTTTACCATTCATAGAATTTGCTTATAATAGGGTCACACATTTTACTACTTTTTACTCACCTTTTGAAATTGTATATGGTTTTAATCCACTAACACAACTAACACATTTGGATTTAATTCCTTTACATGTGAATGAAAGGGGTATCTTAGATAAAAAGAAGAATGCTGACTTGGTAAAATCATTCCATGAAAAGGTAATGTTTCAAATTGAGGAGAAAAATGAGTATTATGTTTCTCAAGTAAATAAGGAACGAAAGTGCGTTACATTTGAATCAGAAGATTGGGTTTGGGTACACTTGAGGAAATAACACTTTCCCAAGCAAAGAAAATCGAAGTTGTAGCTACGGGGAGATGGTCCTTTCCAAGTGCTTGAAAATATCAATGACAATGCCTATAAATTGGACCTTTCAGGTGAGTATAATGTTTCGACTACCTTTAATGTATTTGATATTTATCTCTTTAATACAGGTACATATTCGAGGTTAAAACCTTTCGAAGATGGAAAGGATGATGTGATCCATGATACAAGGGCAAATTCAGGCGATGATCTGTTGATCGTGGATGAAAGATCAGTGATGAGCTCGTGGGCAAAGAAGGTCAAGGAAGTTATGAGATTTATTGCTCAAGCTACGGTGGACGAAATATCAATTATAACCAGCAAATGAACAAGTTTCGTGTTGGATTTGGAAAAAAAAAACAAGATGGAAACTTAGTCCAAGCAGCGGACAAGAAAAGCTGGAAAAAGTAACTATGCGACCCCTAGGCATGCGACTACATGCCTTTATACCGAACCAAAACTGAAAGCTAATAATTGCTCTATGCGATCGTATAGTGCAATTTTGGATGCGATTTTTTCAAATTTCACCTAATTTTCTATTTTAGTTAAAACCCTTGATAGTGTATTTTTATGCCCCCCGTTTAGAGCTCATTCTCTCCCAAAAAAATGCATTTTCCAGTCACGTCAAGCACTGTTCACACAGTGCACATGCAATGATTACATATTTTAACTTACTCCACATTCGCTTTTTGCCCTCCTCCCACTTGTTCAATTATTTTATTAGAAAATTGAATTGGAAGGGAAAAGTGGGTGCATAATTGGGTGAGGGTAAATTTGGCAAAATGTATCTTTTTGCACTTACTGCTCTACAAACAAGTACTAAAATGGCATATCAACATCTATATTTTCACTACTTTTTTTGGACGAAAATATAGTCCAAACAGAGGCTATATCTTTTAAGACTTAATTCCATTTTTAAGTATGTTTTATGGGTTCCATATAAACATGACTCATTCCATTCATTATAGAAACACACAATTATTGAGATATTATTGTGAGGCATATTGATTTCTCATCATTCTTCATTGAATTATTTTTGAACCTATCAAGAAATAAATTCTTGTGGCATTTTACATTTTAAGTAAAGTTCATAAATTTTGTGATTATGGGGTCAAGATATTGTTAGCGATTATCTTGATTCTTTGGTTCAATAATTTATTGGGTCAAGCTTTTCAGACGTCGATTCTTGACTTTCTTGAGTTTGTTCTAATTGTTGTAGGTTCCGTATCTACTTTTGTTATGTGTTCGCATCATTGACTCTACTCTCGCCGCCATCCTCTCAAAGAGGTAAAAGTTCATGTCCTTGTTGCATAAAGAATTACCTTGTGGTAGGGTTCTTGTCAGCAAAATACTAAGGGCATGTTCTTTTTGTCATTTTCAACCCGTTTTCTGTTTTCAATCTTTCAAAACAGTAAAAACGCGTTCCCTTTCCTGTTTTCAAAACTCGTTTTGGAAAATGGAAAAAACGTTTGTACTAAAAAGACAAAATGACCAAAACCACGTTTTGGAAATTTTGAGTTCAAAACACGGTAAACGACTTCGCCTTCTCTTCTCTCTCTCTCTCTCTCTCTCTGCTATTCCATTTCTATTTCTCATCTTACAAACCCACGATCCAAAGCTTCCATTGCCATTTTTGGAAGTACGGAGGAAGAAGAGGATGCTGTTGATGAGTGATTGGGTGTGGTTAAATCTTTCCCACTATCCACCCTCAAACCTTTTCAGACTAATCCATCTTTCGTCCGAGGAATCCTTACGAGGGGGGTCGAGGGATTTGTACAACGGCCAAATGAGCTTACGAATCGAAGTGATTGATGGGCAGTTCGAATTTATCTGTGAAACGCTGGAATTCTTTGGAATTGAGGATTGATGGGCAGTTCAAATTTTACGAATCCAGTCTCGAGGTATCCATTCTCTCCATCGGTAGAATTTCCTTTATTTTTCTTCTATTTAACTATTTATACAGACATTCTTCTCTTGTGTAACTACTTAAAAATTAATTATGCTTATGCATCTTCTAGAGAAGTTCTTATTCCGAGATTTTAACATTAACAATGAGCTGCAATTTGTGGGTTTCATTTGTTTCGCTGTGATTTATGTAAATTGAGGGGGTAGTTAACTGAGTTTTTAATTTAAGCTTTTCTTTTGTTCAATGAAGTATATGGATAGGATAAAGATGAACACGACATAAATGATAATACATAACTATTAGAGATTGAATTTTAGATTTTGAAGTCACAAGGATGAACTGAAGTTCTTCACATTTTTTCTGATGATGAATGTTATCTTATGAATTAACACTAGCATCTTAGGACATCTATTTAATTTATGTGTTAGGATTATAATATTTTTTCTTACAGTTGAAGGGAACCATTGAATTAAAATAGTAGGAGATTTTGTGTTACTTATAGAACAAAAAGAGTAGTAATTGATTTTTTTTTTCTTCATCAATTGTGCTATTGGATGATACCTTGTCCTCTTGAAGGATGTAATTCTTTATGTTAATGATAAATTATTTTTTTGATTAAAAAACACTAAGATGGACAAGATAATAGAAATATGAATAAAATAACATTGGCTGCTTTAGAAGTGCGCTTGACCCAATCACGACGAAGTTCTCTTCATGTCCCTCGCTGTATTTCATGCTTAACAGGGCTC
>CAIGRO010183466.1:0-10818 GCA_903798355.1 Fraxinus baroniana
TTAGGTGTTGGGTATTAAATTCGACCCGATAAGGAATATTGAGTTTTTAAGGTAAAAATCGTTTTTGAATTATTATATTAAATGTTATTGCTAGACAATTCAACAAACATAAAATAAATTTCGAAATTTGACGGAAACGTCGTAGCGACACAATTCAAGTTATAAAATTTTCATTTTTAAAATTCGGGTCGCTACACATCGTGTTTGATAAGTTGAGCTCTCAACATTCTTTAACACTTGCGAGTAGACATGAAGAACCCCATATCAAATGCTCACGGAAAGGACCAAAGCCTGAAATGAGTGCCTTGAAGAAACGTATTGTCGACCTTGAAGCTAAGGACAAGGAAAGTTTAGAGGAATACCTCACGAAACGACATTCTCCCTTTACTGAGGAAATCCTTGCTAAACCTCTACCCAGAAAGTTAAAAATACCAAAACTAAACGGGTGCCATAATGTGTTGTGTTTTTCCATTGACCTTGAGAGATAAGGCCTAAAGATGGTTTAGAAGGCTACATAAAAGATCCATAAAAAGCTGGAATGACTTCGCCACGAAATTTCTTGCCCAGTTTAAGGGTTCGAAAGTAAGGACCACACCCAAATAGCAGTCAGTGAAAGTTGAGAAGATCTCTGATGATGCACCGCTTATGGCAGTCATTTTTGAATTAAGGCCAAAAATGAGGTTTTGGTGGTCCGTACATGAGGATGGACCTCGGACGTACCATGAGTTCTTAAGTCATGCTGAAAAACATATCAGTGTTGAGGAAGCTACGTCAGATCATGAAGAACTCAAATTAAATCTACAATCTTCGCAATAAATTAAAGGGAAACAGGTGGACAAGGATTTTAGCAGTGAAAGAAGAAAATACAGAAGGGATTAGGGCCATTCTAAACCATACCCAAAAAGATTCCATAAATACCATACGTTAAATGCCACGTTGGAAGAAGTTTTCTTACAAGCGGAGGAAAAAGAAACATTTCGCAGACCCCCCATATCAGAAAAATGAATTCTCAAGAATAAATCCAAGGAAGTATTATCGATACCATAGAACGACGGGGCATAATACTGATAATTGCAGAAATTTGAAAGAAGAAGTGGAATTTTTAATTCGTCGAGGTCACCTGCAAGAATTCGTAGCTAAGCCTAGAGAAGTAACTCAAAATGACAATCGACGGCCAAACCAGCAAGGAGCGACTCAACGAGCTCAGCCTAATCCACAAGTTCGGGATCCTCTTCCTTGAGCTGAGATCAGGACTTTGATAAACGACACTCAGTGCCTCGAAGGATCTAGTAAGGCCAGGCGTAGACCAGCATGCAATGCCCGTATCTGGTAAAATCACAATGTAATGATGTCGAACCTGCTATTAATGTAACACCATACTCGAAATGGTTTGGATTTTTAGAGAAAGATTCATACGGGATTCTACAAGACCAAAGTGACGCATTGGTTATAGCTATGCCTATTGTAGGGGTACAAATACATCAAACTCTGATAGATAATCGGAGTTCGATTAAAGGTGTTGTACTCCTGAACATTGGAAAAAATGGGAATCCAAGAGTGCTACCTCCAGGCATATTCTAGGAGGTTGCAGGGGTTTCTTGGAGATCCTATAGAAGGTCGAGGACAAATTGTTTTAAGTGTGGAATTAGGTGAACTCCCTCGTCAAAGGAGAATTGTAGCAGACTTCATCATTGTAGATCTTTCTTCAAACTATAATGTTATATTGGGAAGGCCTATATTACATGAGTTGCAAGCTGCCACCTCGATATATTATTATTGTATAAAGTTCCTTACTCCAAATGGACCAGGTGAAGTCGGGTTGTGGCAAGGGCTTGCAATATTGATTTACCGAGCCCTCGAATTCAAATGTTGAAAGGGAACGAGCTAGTATGGAAGAACAAGTCAAAAAGACATATTGCTGCCAACATTACTAAGATTGGTATCTCTAAGAAATATCGCCAAAATGTTGCTGACGATCTACTTTCATTCGAAGAAAGGGACGTAGATCCATGTCCCTATCCTGGGATCATGACTATCTCAATACCAATAGCAGGAATTGTTGAACCCAAAGTCTTAGTTGATACATGGAGCTCCCTCAATATACTTTATGTCAATACATTGGAATGGATGGGGATCCCATTGAGTTTTCTACAACCATATCCCAACATGGTTTTAGGGCTAAATGGAGCCCTCATTAGAGCAAGAGGGAAAATCAAGCTCTTTATCGAGGTCGGTGAAGTTCCATGCCGAACTAAACTGAATGCAGAATTCATAGTTATGGATTCTAGTTCTCCTTATGATGCCATCATGGGACAGCCATCTATTCGACCTCAAAGCAATTGTATTAATGTATCGCTATTCCCTTAAATTTCTCACACTGCATAGTGTAGGACAAGTTAAAGGAAATAAATATGTTGCTGAAGCTTGTCGAGTAAAGATCACCCCAAAAATTCAAATGATATGTCTAGTGGAACCTGACCTCAGTTCATTGGATCCACGTGTGAGAATAAATGGGAAAGAACCCGTAGAAGAGCTGGACAAAATAGAGGTCGGATTAGGTAATCCGACAAAGAACTTAAGATTGGTCACAAATGAGGTCACATCATTGAATTTCTCCAAGAGAATCTTGACGTTTTTGCATGGGATCATTTGAACATGAATGGGATTGATCCCAAGACCATTTGCACAAGTTGGGTATTGATCCAACGGTGCGGTCACGACAACAACGATGAAGACCTTTAAATCCAGAAAGGTACGAGGCTTTAAATAAAGAAGTACTGAAGTTGCTTTATAATAGGTTCATTTGTGAAGCAAAATATCCAAAATAGATCGCCAATCCAGTTTTGGTAAAGAAAAGCAATGGGGATTGGAAGATGTGTGTAGATTTCACCGACTTGAATAAAGCATGTCCTAAGGATAGACCAAATGGTGGATGCGACGGTAGGACATGAGTTACTTAGCTTCATGCATGCATAGTAGGGATATAATCAAATCCTCATACACGAACTTGGTTAAGAACACACTGCTTTCATAACCGACCAAGGGCTCTATTGTTACAAAATGATGTCTTTCGGTCTCAAGAATGCTAAGCCACCTACCAACGCTTATTCAATGCTATGTTTTCTAAGCAAATTGGTAAAACCATGGAAGTATACGTTGATGATATACTAGTAAAAAGTATAGATGCTAAACCCACTCAAATGCGTTTTTGGTGTGAGCTAGATACTTGGTAGGGAATTGAGGCAAATCCAGAAAGGATACGGGTCATCATTGATATGCACTCCCCAACAAAGCCTAACGAGGTGCAGAGCTTGACTGGGCAAGTAGCCGCCCTCAGTTGTTTCATATCAAAGTCGACCGATAAATGTAAACCCTTATTCGATGTCTTACTAGGGATAAAGAAGGAATACAACATCATGTTTATTACATAAGCAAGGCCTTACACAAAGCCGAGCTCAATTATTCCCCTTTAGAAAAATTGGCTTATGTTGTGGTAATAACAGCAAGAAAACTAATACCCTATTTTTTGGAACATCCAATTGAAATCTTAACCAACTATTCGTTAAGGGAGGTTCTGCAAAACATGATACTTCAGGTCGGATGGTTAAGTGGGCAGTAGAGCTCGGTCAGTTTAAAATAAAGTACAAACATGGAAACTCCATGAAAGGACAAGCCCTCGTCGATTTCGTCGCGGAGTTCAGCTCGGTCCCAGTAGAAGAATTTCCTTATGATTCACCATGGGAACTCTTCGTAGATGGTTCCTCTACTGAGACTCGATTGGGAGCTAGAATTATCTTGATCAACCCTAACAACCAGTTATTTTGTGAAGCATTGTCATTTGATTTCTAGGCCTCGAATAATGAAACCGAATACGAAACACTCATAGCAGGCATAAGGATAGCGAAAGATATGAGTGTTGTTCACATGATAGTTTACAATGACTCACAATTGGTGGTTAATCAGGTCAACGAAGTTTATCAAGCTAAAGAAGAAAGGATGAACAATTATCTTCAGGTCGTCAAACGAGAGTTCAAGAATTTTAAAACTGTGTTGGTCAAACAAATCCCCCAAACTCAAAATGGTCAGGCCGATATCTTAGCTCGATTGGCAACAATAGATAGAAGAATTCGATAGCATTTCATTAGCGACAATTTTTCATCCAGCCATCGAAGAGCTGGAAACTGTTTCTATGGCAAGTGATTTAAAACCAACATGGATAGAGGATATTAGGTCATACTTGAAGATGGGTTCGTGTCCAGAAGATCCCGTTGAAGCAAGGAAACTTCGAGTAAGGTCGGCAAGGTACGCGTTAATCGACGATGTCCTTTATAAACGATGATATTCTTTGCCTTTATTAAGGTGCTTGAACGAAAAAGAGACTCTTTATGCTTTGTATGAAGTACATGAAGGAGTGTGTGGAAATCATGTTGGTGGGCAGTCATTGGATCATAAAATAATACGGCAAGGATACTTTTGGCCTAACATAAAGAAGGATGCGCTAGAATTTGCCAGGAAATGTGATAAATGTCACCGATTTACCCCTAATATCAAGCTTCCACCAGGGGAGTTAAACTATGTAATGGCCCCTTGGCCATTTTCCAAATGGGAGGTTGATTTAATTTGTCACATGCCTACTGGAAAAGGGGAACAAAGTTTGCAATTGTAGCAGTAGATTACTTCACTAAATAGGTGGAAGTTGAGCCCCTTGTCAAGATAATCGAGCAAATGACTACCGACTTCATATGGAAATCCATCATATGCAGATTTGGAATACCACACTCCATTGTAGCCGACAATGGGAAACAATTTGACAATCTTCACCTTGCAAATTTTTTCGAAGAATTCAGTATACGGAAGCACTCCTCTACTCGGAACCACCATCAAGCTAATTGCCAAGTTGAAGCAGTCAATAAAATCATCAAACAAATGCTGAAAGCCAAATTTGATGCTCTTAAGGGAGAATAGGTTGAGGAACTCCCTAGTGTACTATGGTCATACCGCACCTCATTTAGAAATAGTACCGGATAAACCCTTTTCTCTTTAGCTTTTGGGGTGGAGGTGGTTATTCCCCTTGATATGGGAATTCCTTCCATTCGGACGATGATATACCAAGAGGAAGAAAATGAAAAGGCACTACGAAGAGAACTGGATTTAATAGAAGAAAAAATGGTAACGTAGAAAAAATGCAAAGCCCTATTATCATCTATTAATTTTAGCTCTGTAGTCATCTTGGCATTCAGCTTTTCCCCCATCTTATTTGGGCGATCTTCATAATTTTTCTCCTTTTCGGCAAAATTTGCCTTTTCTGCTTCCATTTTATCGAACAGAGTTGCGGCCTGATCTCTCACCTCGAGCATTTTGTCTAGTTCAGCCTTAACCTAAAAATAGAAAAAGTTCAAGTTATAAATCACAATATTTAAATTATGCCCCCCAAAACATTCAAAATTTAGTAACTACCTTTTTTCGCCACAGACAACATGTATAGAATGGATTGATAACTATGAAGTTGGGCTGAGATTATAGCCTCACCAACTGGCATCTCAGCCAAATATTGATGCTCCCTTTCATTCAAACTCCTAGTGAAGAGAGTGGGTAATTCCCTCAAAGGAAAAAGGAGTGATGCAGTAGACTCATTTGCAAGGAAGGGAGTTCGGAGGAAGTCAAGGAAAATTTCAAGTTGGTGGCCCACCAAGTTATCAATGTTGGGTCTCTGTAGATTCGGGCACTTATCCTGCGACTTCAAGGAGCTCGTCGCTGTGGTTAGAGGAATAGCAACAGATACTGACGGCGACCCTTGATGGTACAGTGAAGAGATGGACTTTTCAGAGAAAGGTGCTGCCGGAGTAGATTGTTTAAATGGTTCCTCAGATCAGTATCGCTTCAGAGGCTACTCAAGTTCAACCTCGGTCTCACTTTCGACCACGACATCGGTAGGGGTGTCTTTCTTTTTTCCCTTAGCAGCTGTCGCTTGTACCCTAACATGCTTGGATCTTAGCCTGAAATAGATGTTAATATAATATCGGTATCATGTTAGGGATATATAAAAAAGAGACGACATGAAGCATACTTATGAGAAGAGGTACGGGCCAAAGTAGCAGTTCGGGTCGAGGCTGGAGTAGGTGGTAGGGATTGGAATAGACCTGCTTGGAATAAATTTGTGTCTCACAAATTTATAGGACCTCTGCCTTTTTGGGAGAGCTCGGATGGCATCGGTCTGTCTCTAGGTGGCCGAACTCAATGTAGATGCCTTGTAATCTGCAAGAAAAATGAAGTAATTAAAAGAACGACCTCGACATAAAACCAAACAAAAAACAAAGATGGCTTATACTTACATAACAGGTGATAAAGAGTTGGGACAACACTCTCTCTATTTACCTCGACATGATGTAGATGTCATTTTCCCAATACGTAGAAGAACTTCTCTTTCCACCTTTTTATTGAGAAGCGGGTATCTAATACTAAAGGACCTCCTGTCCTAGGTCTAACGTTGGAATACCGCCCAAATTTTTCCCATCCTCTTTGAACAAAAAGAGGGAATTGAATTGGGATACACTAAGTTTGGGTAACCTAGTTGATTACATAAGATTAAAGTCGCCACTAAAGTTCTTCACCCATTAGGGCAGAGTTGGGTAGGAACTATTCCTCACGAAGATAAAAATTCAAGTATTATTCTAGGGAAAAGGGAGTCTTAAATCGGCTTAAAGAATTGCCGAATTCAAAGCTATACATCCTACTGGAGAAGTACTAGCTCGGTCAGATGAGGATGGTATTATTAGCTCTATCAAACTAGGGATAATATACTTAGCTTTCCAACTAGCAAGCATATCCCCAGTAACTACCGACCTATACGAATTTGTCCCCATTCCTGACTATTTCCCTCATTACCTCCTTAAGAACTCACTTCTTCTCTCCTACGATTTTGGTCCATATTCCTATAATTTGCTGGTTGTTTTGGGTAGACTGAAGTGATGTGAACATGTGTTAAAACTTCCTGACAATCCGAACTAGCAAAAGGTGAGTTGAACGAAGGAGAGGACGAAGAAGGTACGGTTGGTTACCCTAGGATTGTACCCGTAATTTGTTCGAACTCATATAAAATTAGGAATAGTACAAAATGCAAGAAAAATAAAAGGTATTCTTGCTAAAGAGAATACCTAAATTCGACCGACCTCACTCAAAAGGTAGCAGGAGCGAGAAGAAAATATTTAAGGGAACAAAAGTCTAAAAGAGATAAAGGTAAAAGTGAGGAAGAAAAAAGGTGAAATTCATTTAAAAGGAAGAAGAATTAAAAGGTGCAATCTGGACCACAAGATGAAAAATGGAGGAAAAATCAATAGCTTGATTTCATTGCTTTGAAACGGTGTCGTTTTACTGAAACTTCCAGAGGAAGAAATCAATAATACTTGACAACTCACCAGCCATTTAAGGCGTTACACTTGTCTATATCATTGATTGTTGTTATAAACTCAATATAGAAAGATGTGTCCAGCATTGCCAAGGTCAATCTGTCACCTAGGCGAAATACTAACCTGGAGGGTAACTGTTGGCGATCGACCTCCGAGGTCGACAAAATACAATTTGACGGGTACCACGAGCCTGTGCTAATGTGAGTTTGGGTATATGAGGTCAACTCGGTTATGTAGTTTATTAAGGCCAAAGGGAGCATAATGATTGAAAATTTCTTACACATTGTACAAATCGTCCATAAGGTTGTAATACTTGGCAGATCTTACATCAGTGCCTACTATTCACACCAATAAAAAACTTTAGACCCTATTCTCTTTGTTGTTTTCAGACCGTTTTCGATTTTCCAAAACATCGAAAACATGTTCTCCTTCTCATTTTTGAAAATGGATTTTGGAAAACAAAAAAAAAAATTGTACTGGAAACACAAAACAACCAAAACTACGTTTTCACCATTTTCAGTACTAAACACGGGAAATGCCGTTTTCAACTTATCCTCTCTCTCTCTCTCTCTCTCTCTCTCTCCCGACTTCCTTTGGTTTCCATTTTCTTCTACCCTACATCTCCCACGGCCTCCGTTAGGAGCTTTCCGATGTCGGTCGACCTTCGATTTCCCAACATCTTTCCACCTCCAGCGCCTATCCTGTAGATTAGTGCTGCTCCTACGCCGCCTATCATAATTGTGGCTCAACCTGTTGATCTGCCCCTTACCAGTAGCCTCAAAATCAGGTAAGCCCAACCTATTTTTTTATGAGTTGTCTTTATTATTTGGTCAGTATTGTGGAGTAGATTGCTTATGTTGTCAAATAGAGAGGTATGACGCTCCGATTTCAAAAGGATCCTTACGTTGGTTTGATTTTACCCAGTTTTGCCAATTTATATTTCTTTTTTAAACATTCTATAAAAAAATTTGAGTAATATTTTAGCTTTGATAGCGGGGTTGGGATTTAACGCTGAATTTTAGTGGTTTATAATTTTAATTGAGCAGTTTCCTTATTGTATTTGTTTTAGGTCCTTAAGATTCTGGAATTGTATAGGCGTATTTATGAAGAATTTTTGGCTATTCCCATTATTTAGGGCAAGAAAAGTGAGCATGAGAAGTTTGCTGGTGGACTTTACACCACCACTGTTGAGGTATTTAACAATTACACTATATTATTCAATGCTAATTTTTCTATGGGTCTTCTCTTCTTGTACATTGAATTTTGTTACCTAATTTTGACATGATTTGATTAATTGTTTTCCAGGCTTTTATCCCCAACACTGGGCATGGTATACAAGGTGCAACTGTACACTGTTTGGATCAAAATTTTGCAAAAATGTTTGAGATAAATTTTGAAAATGATGAAGGAGAAAAGGCTATGGTCTGGCAGAATTTCTGGGCTTACACTACCAGAACACTAAACAGGATATTTTCCCTTTGTCATTACACCGTTTTAAAGTTCTATTTTACGTTGTCTAAAGGAAATTCTGTACAATTATGACATGGTTTTTATGTAAAGTTCAAAGATTAGGCAGATAGAATAGTCTACGTTCTTAGCACGCCTATCATCTTATTCTTAAAATTAGTGTTTGTTTTCCTGTTTGAAGTTTTTTTGGTAAATGCAGTGGAAAGGATGCAACCTAAATTGGGATTTACCTCCCTTCTCACATTCCTTTCTTCCAACCTTTTCACAGAAAATATTAGTATTAATTTTGAACATTAAACAGGCCCTAAATCTCCACACTGGTTTTTTAGCAAAATTGCTTTATTCCAGCCAGTGCTTATTGACATTTGATTTTCCTTCTTGTTCTTTCAACTTCTGGCAGATAGGGGTAATGATTATGGTTCATGGGGATGATAAAGGCTTGGTGCTGCCTCCTAAAATAGCTTCTATCCAAGTAATCGTAATTCTTATACCCCATAAGGATGCCAACACTCAAGCGTGTATTTGGACCTTCTATCTGGACAAGCGTGTATTATATTTGAGTGTTCTTGCACTTCATACAAAGTGCTAATTACATTGTGGCCACCATGTGTAGATGGAGCATACCACTCTTTAAGTGTCAACAATTTTCAATTTTACAGTATACTGTAGGTGTGTTTGCCATGGTTGGTTAAGCGCAAAAAGTTTGGTCATAATTAAAGTTTGTTTTAAAATAAACAATTTTTTGATCAATGAAAGCTGAAAATAAGTTAAAATTGTCATTGATGGCCAATTTTGTAGTGCAATTCAGCGTTGAATGTCAAGCGAATTGAAATGTCCTTTTTCTAATGCTTTTTGTTGTATGTGTTGTTGCTTTATACCACTTGTGTCTTTGCTTTGAACTAAGTGTTACATTGTTTGAAAGAAGCTGCTTGAACTATTTATATTAATATTGACCATTTCATCTTTTGATTCCCTTTGTTAGTTAGTTTTATAAGTTCAGACATTCAAACTTTGTTCAATTTGGGAGCTGCTAGGGCTACTCACCAAGTACTTGTCTCATCCAACCATAATCGAACTTCTCTCCTTGTAAATCTCAGCAGGCCACAATTATCACATTTAGTAGCTAGAACGCCTGTTAGACACCAAGCAACTGCACAATCTATGCCAAGAAACCTGAAAGATAAAATAGATCAAATTGGTTCTGTAACACCCCGAAAATTTAGAATAAATTTATTTGTTTTATATGTCATATTTTTATATTTTAAAAGTTGAAGGACTAAAACGAAATATATTTTAAATGGGTTAAATTTTTATATTTTGATAGAGTAACGAAAAGTATATGAATATTGGACTCATTTTGTAGCTTGCATTAAATAAGGTAGAGTGGGCTCGAGAAAATATAAATTCAGATGAGTTAAGCCCAAGATATTTCAATTCAAAGAATCATAATTTATATGTATTATTTTATTTTATAAANAATCATAATTTATATGTATTATTTTATTTTATAAAATTGTAATTTTAAGATAATTAGTCAAAGAAAATAATATTATATCATTTAAGTATCGTTTATCTTTAAATTAAAAAGGGGATTAACTATTTAGCATTTTAGTTTCATGTGTGCACGTGTAATTGTATACATATTTCTCAAGAATATATATTTTTATTTGTTAATCGTGTTATCTTAAATTATGAAAAGATAATCAAAACCCAAATTCTATTTTTCGTTTGTTTCACGTGTGTGTGTGTATATATATATATATATATATATATATATTTTATTTTTTTTCTTTTCATGTTAGTTTTAAACAATTCAAGTGTTATGATTGGTTTAATAAAAATTCAATTCTTATCAAGATAGCTGAACATGATTTTTATCACAGTTATATTAGAACTCAACTACTGTAATTTTTCCCTATAAATAGTGTGCTCATACCTCACAATA
>CAIGRO010183473.1:0-12199 GCA_903798355.1 Fraxinus baroniana
AAAAAAAAAATACAAACCTCACACTTTATAAAAGAGAAAAGTGGAAATTGACATTGTAAAATATTGATATTAAATGAGTCGAGTCACCCGACTCACCTATCGATAGCTCGACTTGACCCACCAGGCAAGCTGACTTGCTTCACTAACTTGTGACTCGGTTTGCTCTATGAGCTTGCCCTTTAGTGGGGCTTATGAACCGTTTGCAGCTCATAAATATTTCATTTTTTACCTTTTTATAAAAAAAAAAATTGAATTGAAAATTGTGCTTTTACGTTAAAAAATATATATATTTCCTCTTTATAAAGTTGTAAAAATGCTCTTCCTTTTATCGCCATTTGGGATCGGCTACAATACATATTCGGATTTAAAATAGTACAAAATGAATATTTCGTGGACAACAATTTTTTTAAATACAAAAAGTAAGATAAGTACAATATGATGACCACTAGAAATATATTTGCAATTCTACGTTAGTGGTCTGCAATTGGCAAATACAAACCTGTGCTTCTATTCGGATTAGCACATAATACATTTCGATCTAACATATGATCTCCCATGATAGACCTTACGTCTATAAGTATTAATAAAGTCGTGGATGTTATGAATAAGTCTCAAACTATATTAGGCAATATTAGCATATTGATACAATTGTGCATTCCACCAATGAAGTATATTGAAGAAGGTAACCCTTAATAATGTCTCGTCCTATGTTGATGGTCCAAATATATTGATTTTCATACATTTCAAGCTATGAAAAACTTAATAGATGTTACCCTTTCAAAATGAAAAAAACTTGGGCTAGGCCCAAAATTCCGATGCTGCTCCCCTGACTAAATGTGACTAGGCGCTTTATTTTTTCGCTATCAATTCCTTCATTTTGAATTGCTAGCAAATTTAGGTATTTTGTACACAGTCACGAGTCCAATTAACGTAATTTGCAGGCAGTAGTAGACACAATGGTTAACTTTACAAACAAATCCAAGTTGGACGACTTAATTGTTGCAATGCAGAAATAGAATTATCCAAAAAGTAATTACTGGATGGGTGGATACCTTTTTTTAATTAAATCAAAAAATAATTATTGGATTGAACCAATAAAGAAAATAATCTCTCTTATTTGAACACTATTGAATTATTGTAACATGTCTATGTTCCATTTAATCTCTATTTATAGAGATAAAACAATTTCAATTTTTATACAATAAAAATTCCAATTTCAAATAGAAGTCTTAATTGAAATTCAAATAGGAGTTTTTATTAAGCTCTAAATTCAGTTAGTTTATATTTGGGTTAATTTCACAAACGGTCATTGAACTTACCTAAAAGTTACAAAACGGTCATTGAAGTTTAAAACTTGCAGAAACAATCACTAAAGTTTTATGCGCTTTCACAAATGGTCACTAAAGTTTTTATTTGTTTCAGAAGCAGTCACTGAATGACTGTTATGATTTTAATTCAAACTTAAGGGATCAAATCACGTGGACATAGCAGTTTGACCACCTCAAGTGCAAATTTTTTTAAACAAGAATACACTATATTTTTATGTAAACTAAAATAAATAAAAGTGCATTAAAAGTTAGGAAATGTATGCACAATCACACAAAAATATAGAAAACTATTTATATCTCATATCCAAATTTATGGTCTTGTACGTGTATAGGCGGAATGAGAATTAATATGCACGATCACACAAAAATATAGGAAAATATTTATATCTCATATCTAAATTTATGGTCTTGTATGTATATATGTGGAATGAGAATTAAAATATCACTTTTACAATTTTCATCTAATTTACTCCAAATGTGACACTTAATAGCAAGAAATTTGCACTTGAGATGATCAAACTTCTATGTCTATGTGTTTTGGCCCTTTAAGTTTGAATTAAATTCATAATGGTCCTTCAATATGACCATTTGTGAAATAAATTAAAACTTCAATGACCGTTTGTGGAAGCGCGTAAAACTTTAATGACCGTTTCTACAAGTTTTAAACTTTAGTGACCGTTTTGTAATTTCTAAGTAATTTCAATGACCGGTTATGAAATTAACCCTTTATATTTAACTACGCATGTAATATTGGAACTTCAATTGCAATTATAACTAAATTTACAACTTTCATATCAATTACCATTAAATACAAAACTTTATTATAATTACAATTTACCCAAAAACTTTTATAATAATTGCAATTAAATTGAAATACTTTATATAGCTACCACATAGACCTGATCGGACATATATTATCCAAGTTTCAATTAGAACATATTTAGTCGACTCTATAGTCTATGCCACCCAATTTAATTTTTAATATTTAGTTTTTGCATTAAAGCTAAAACACTAAATTCTTAGAATATAATCTGACGAGATTTAATTTGATCAAAAGCTAATAAAAAAACTTTCCCACTCACATTTCGACACTTCGTTATTGTGTTAATAATTATGTACAACAAACATTTTAAGGGAAAAAAAAAGGTGAGTGAGTTTATTTATTGTTAATTATCTATGTACTCTCTGAGCCCGAGTATCCTCCGAAAAGATTTGTTGATCCATTTATATATTACAAATAGAATAAAACGAGAAGATAGGCTTGTCGATGAACGATAAAGAATTTCTATATATTTTTTACACAAATGATTACAACGTACAGATTTATAAATAACCAGTGACCTATACATACAATACATGAATATAACAATACAAAATATACAAAATATCCAAAATGGATTGTACAGCCTGACCTCTCAAAATCCATTATCCAAAATGGGAAATCCCTAAAATTTTAGAATACCTAACTGGAGGAATCAGAAAATAAATTGCACATCACTGCAGAGAGCAAAGAGAAAGCTCAGTCAGCTGTACAAAGGATAAGTCGTGTTTTTCACCTTCTTACATTTTCTCAAACTTTTGAGTTCTTATCAAAGTCATCCTCCAAGTTATGAATTGATGAATACAGCCCCTCGGTTTCAAGTTTATCTCCCCCCTTCAAGGTGGAATGGATAGATCTCACTCCTACCTTGTCGCACATAGAAAGAAACTTGGTTGAAGGAAATGGTTTTGTAAATAGGTCAGCAATTTGATCTGTGGAAGGTAGATATTCAATCTCTAGTTCTTTCTTAGCGACCTTGTCTCTCACAAAATGTATGTCCAACTCAACATGTTTAGTCCTGGCATGAGAAACTGGATTCAATGCCAATGCCTTAGCTCCTAGGTTGTCGCACCACATAATAAGAACTATTTTAGAATGAATTTTGAGTTCACTAAGTAGAGCCTGTGTCCAGCAAATTTCAGAAGTTGCATGTGCCAAGGTTCTATATTTGGCTTCTGTACTTGAACGGGCTACAACGTGTTGCTTCTTTGCACTCCATGATATTATGTTTGTTCCCAAATATACACAGTAACCTACTATTGATAGCCTATCGTCTGAGCAAGCGGCCCAGTCAACATCATAGAATGCAGTCAAGTTGAGATCACCTCTTTTATGTATTCTAAGTCCAAAGTCTGCAGTTCCCTTAATATATCTGGAGACCTTTTTTAGCAGATTCGAATATATGTCTGTTGGTATCTGCAGAAACTAACTTAGTCTATTGACAGTAAATGACGGATCTGGCCTAGAATGAACTAAGTACTGCAGAGCACCAACTGAGGTTCTGAAGAGAGTTGAATTGCTTAACTCTCTGCCTTCCTCCTTTGAGACCAATTTTCCAGACGCCATAGGAGTTGCTAATGGATTTAGATTGCTGAAACCAAACCTTTTAATGATGTCCAGTGCATACTTATTTTGTGAGAACAACAAACCAGCTTCATCTCTTTTTACTTCCATCCCCAAGAACTTCTTTAGGCTCCCCATGTCTTTAAGTGAAAACTTCTCATTTAATTTATCGATGAAGTCCTGCAAATGTTGTTTGTTACTGCCTGTAACAATGATATCATAAACATATATAAGAATAACCATAGCGCTATTTTCTTCCAACTGATAGCAGAGAGAATTATCAGCTTTAGATTGAGTCATTCCCCATTTAATTAATGTCCCTTTCAGCTCATCATTCCAAGCTCTTGGAGCTTATTTCAATCCATAGAGTGCCCTCCTAAATTTACACACAAAATCAGGAAAATTGCTGTCAACAAATCCTTCCGACTGAGACATATATACCTCACTGAGCTTACCATTGAGGAAAGCATTATTTAGAGTGTGTTTGGTACACATTAAAATGAGAGGATGCATTTTTTTGAAGTGATGTGATGAGAAATATGTGGTTGAAAATGAAGGAAAAGTTATCGATGTGATGAAAAATATTATTTTATTGAAAAATGTGTGGCTGAAAATGAAAAAAGAAGGAAAAGTTGTTGATGTAATAGAAAATATTATTTTATTGAAGAATGTGTGGTTGGAAATGAGTAGAAGAATGAGAATGAAAAAAATAATGTGGGACAAACAGAGCCTTACATCGATTTTTCTAATATCCCAGTCATTTGTTACTGCCAAAATTAGAATGATCTTTATGGTTGATGCCTTAATCACGACTGAAAGTCTCCTCTAAATCAACTCCATATATCTGTAAGAAACCCTGAGCAACTATCCTTACTTTGTACCTTTTTATGTTTCCTTCGCTGTCATATTTCACTTTGAAAATCATTTACAACCTATCACTTTGGTGGCCTTTCCTCGAGGAACAAGTTCCCAGATCTGATTTCTTTGTAGTGCCTCAAACTTTGCCCGCATTGCTCTTTTCCAATTTTCATTAGATAAAGCTTCTCCGACAATGTTTGGTTCTGACATTTCAATTGAGTAAACCTTAGGTTTGAATATTCCAAGTTTTCCTCTTGTCATCATAGGATGTCCTGTATGTAGTGAATCAGCTTCAGAGTGAGCATTTTCTCTAGTTTCCATTCTTCCTTCTGTTTCTCTCATAATAGAAATAGCATCACCCAATTCTTCCACTCCTTCATATTGCATATGATTTCTTCCTGTATCTTGTATGTTGTCAGAGCTACTAACAGGAATTAAAGATGACTAGGATGCTAAGTGATAGACATCTTGAGTTTTTTGGACAGGAGTGGCAAAATTTGGTGTATCTAACTGATGAATTGGTGGAAAAGTGAGTGCTAGGTTCTGATGTGTGTACGGAGATTAAGATTTCAGACTTAGGTACCAGTGGCAGTGGATATGTGATTATGGTAGAGTCATTTGAATGTGTGAGTTTATTAAGAAAACCTATTTTGAAAGGAAATTCAGCCTCATTAAACACTACATGTCTGGAGATAAACACCCTTCACGTGGGACTTAGACATCTATATCCTTTATGTATTGTACTAAAGCCCAAGTTTACACATTTTTTAGAGAGAAACGAAAATTTTTGTTTATTGTAGGGTCTTAAATAAGGATAGAAGCTGCAACCAAATACTCTTAATGTTTCATATTTCACTTCCTTTTTGTATAAGGCTTGATAAGGTGTTTTTAGGTCAAGAACAGGGATTGGCAGCCTGTTTATAAGGTAGGTAGCCATTGAAAAAGCTTCCTACCAATAGTGATGGGGTATTTCAGCTTGTGCCAACAAGGAAAGTGCAGTTTCAGTCAAGTGTCTATGTTTTATTTCAGCTCTACCATTTTGAGCTGAAGTATATGGACAAGAGAACCTCATTTCTCTCCCATTTTTTACAACAAACTTCTCAAAAACTCTAAATTTTCCACCATAGTTTGTTTGAACAGTTTTTATCTTCCTATCAAACTGATTTTCTATCAGATTTTTGACCTGTATGAAGGTCTTTATAGATTCTGACTCATGTTTCATAGGATAAGTCCAGGTATACCTACTAAAATCATCCACCAAGACTATGTAATACCTAAGTCCCACAGTTGATTTAACTGGTGAAGGTCCCCAGACATCAATGTGTATTAAGTCTAAAGGATTTGTGGCATGTAAAGTAGACAGCTTAAATGGTAGTTTATGTGCTTTGATGCTTTGCCAATTTGACATGAGTCATAGAAAAATGAGATTTCATTAACTGGAAAGTGTTTATTACAAGATTTCAGCATAGAATTCAGCACTTGAAGAGAAGGATGACCTAGTGTCCTATGACATACTTCTAGTTGTTGAGACTGAGTATGAGGTTTATTACAAATTGAAGAGGAAATAAGCACTGGGAATTTTGACATTGTTAGAGCTAATTCTTAAGAATGAGCTTTTGGTAGAGTCCATCCTTAAGCATCCCTTGAGCCCCCGGTTTCCCCGTTAGTAGTTCCTTGACGACACAAAAGTTAGGATGAAACTTAAAATACTCCATTATCTCCAGTAAACTGTGACACTAAGTAAATTTTTCTTAATATCAAGAACATGTAAAAGTTTATTCAAAACCATACTTGTATTTCCATTATCAGACAGAATCTTAAAGCCAGTATGAGTGATAGGTAGGGAATTACCATTGCTGATCTTAATACTTTCATTACCAGTGTTTTTCTGTGCATCTGTCAGATTCTTTAAGTTATTGGTGACATGGCTACTTGCTCCAGAATCTTCACACCATGTAGGATCTTCCAGTATATTAGGAAAGGCCAGATAGACTCGGTGGTTACCAATGTTGCTACAACTAGAGCCTGCCACTTCTCCATGTTTCATACCACCAAAGTTTTCATTATGTCTCTTAAAACACCAACCAGCTTTATGATTCATTAGTCCACAAATTTGACAAGGATTTTTGTATTCAGTTTGTCTGTTACTTCTTTCTCCGTCTCTTGTTCTGCCTCTGTTGCCTGTATTTCTCCCAATTCCTCTTGACCTTCCACCAAGATTTCCTCCTCTGGTATAGCCTTGACTGAGATTGATGGATCCCATACCAATTCTAACTTCATTTAGGCAGTCCAGTCTTGCTTCAAATGTGAGGAGAATAGATGTCATTTCACTCCAATTCAGCTGGTCTTTTTCATTTAGCTAAGCCACAACTGGAGTGTAATCTTCATCGAGTCTAGTCAACACGTGATTGATGAGATCTTCTTCATTAACTTCCTTGCTTGCAACTTACAGATTATCAGCCAGTTTCACTTTAGTAAGATACTGGTCCATAGTCATTACTCCTTTCCTGAGTCTTTGTAACTCTTCATAAAGAAAAATCAGCCTCGATTTGTTTAACACTCCAAAGCTTTGCTGGATAGCTTACCAAAGTTGTGCAGTAGTACTGCTCCCCATGACTCTCATGGTTATATCAGGAGACATTGAGGCATAAAGCCATCCCTTAAGAAGGGAATCATTGGAAATCTACTTAATGTATTCTGGATTTTCTTGCTTCTTGGTTGTAGTTCCCGATTCAGTGGTCTCTTGAATAGAAATGAACTTAGGTGGGCAGATTTTCGTTCCGAGCAAATGACCTTCAATGTTATGCCCTTTGATGATGGGCATAACCATGTTTTTTCACAACAAGAAAATTGTCTCTATCCAACTTAATAGAAAGGTTTTGAGTTAGGTTTAGTGTAGTTGATTGAAGATGAGCTGAAGAAATTGTTGATGGTGAAGATAAGTTAGTTTGGGACTGAGTTTCAAAAGGGTCAGCCATGGCTCTGATACCAAAATAGAATAAAACGAGAAGATAGGCTTGCTGATGAACGATAAAAAAATTTCTATATATTTTTTACAGACAAATGATTACAACGCGCAAGTCTATAAATAACAGTGACCTATACATATAATACATGAATATAACAATGCAAAATATCCAAAACGGATTGTACAGCCTGACCTCTCAAAATCCATTATCCAAAATGGGAAATCCCTAAAATGCTAGAATACCTAATTACATAATAGTTAAATTTAATTTTAACTTATTTTTGTAAAATTTTAAGTTATTTTCATCATTTAAAAAATTCAAATTTATTGTGTATTTCATTGTTAAAATTAAATTAATATTTGGTTTTCGCAACGAAACACGCAATAAATTTAGAGTATGTTTGGTCCCCATTTTTTCAAAACTCATTTTCAATCATACATTCTCCTATAAAATTATTTTACATGTAAATTGAAAGCATTTTTACTTTAACCACACATTCTCCAACATAACACTATTCTAAAATGAATTTTAAAACAAGGGCTTAATTAAATGGATTTTACAACGAAAAACACAACAAATTTAATTAAATTTGGGTTTTAATAAATTTAATTCAATGGATTTTACAATGAATGTCACAATAAATCTGAATTTTTCAAATGATGAAAATAATTTAAATTTCTACAAAAATATGTTATAATTAAATTGAAATATTGTGTAATTGAGTAATCATTTCTCGTGGAATCGACAATCCTGATTCGTTTGTCCATTTTATTACTTTTACGCGACCCGTGGGATTTCAATACTTATTTTTTAATAAACAATAGGTCGACTTCATTTTCATAAGTTTAATGGCCAAAATTCGACATTTTTCAAAGTTTTGTGAGCAATTAAAGACGTTTTTCAAAATTTATTGAGCAATCGTAGATGTGACAATTTCTTAACGACGTGACAAGGCACTACATATGCATTCCATTAGCCACGTCTCTAATTCGTTAAAGATTTGGAACGGGTGGTAAGGTGGTGAGTAACGTTCAACATTTTGATAAATTTAGTGGTCAAAACTCGACATCTTAAATTTCAATGAGCAATCGAAGACATAGACATAAGTTCAGTGACCATTGAGACAATTAACCCCCCTTAAAGCACTAGTCACAGTATTTTAGGTTAAAGCATCCCTAGCATGTGTGATGACATTCCTAACATTTCTATAGGATTTAGACATAGAATTCAAAAGTTTAACAACTAGATATTCATAATCAAATTTCTTATCATTGTTGGCCAGACACTTGACGAACCTATTACAGTCATCCAAATTGGATTTAAGATCATTTCCTAGATCCATCTTAAAACTAAGAAGTTTCTGAAGCAAATGAATCTTGTTTGGCAAGGATTTTTGCAAGAATAGCCTGTCAAGTGCTTCTCACAACTCCTTAACAGTATTATATTGTTCAACTTATCCCTATACATCGTCACATAAATGTAACAAAATTGAGCTATGTGTACTTTTATTCATTTCAACAATTTCATCCGGCTTAGCTTTCAATGCGTCATGATATTTTTCTGGGCTTCAAGAGCTTTAGAAACTTTTTATTGAATTAAGATATCTTTTATTTTTTGCTTCCAAATGGAATAATCTCCCTTACCATTAAATGTAGACAATTCAACCAAAGAAGCTGTGATAGAAAAACAATGTTTTTCAAAAAGAAATTCACTCAAAAATTTTACCAACACAAATGCAAACTCAAAACAATTAATGTAGAAGTTTCTATCAAAATGATCACAAAGTAACAATATCAGAAATTGTAAATGCAAGAGTGTTAAAATGTACAAACTGAGAAAACCAGTCTGTCGGTTGGTATTTTAAGGAGAGATAAGAGACTTTATAGCTTTATGACCACCATTATTCACACTAAAACTTTCAGTAGCTACAGTAAGCACAAGAACCACCGTCGTACCGCTATCAAAAGAACTTTATCATCTTCACCTAGCTGCTTGAGCTACCATCAACTACTACAATATACAAATTAACTAAACAACAACACCAGAAGATCAAAAATTCCTCAAGGAACAATCTATCTTTTTTTTCACCATCCTCGAAATATTCCCTATATACTGCATGTACCTGGTCAGAATGTTCAATGGAAGTCAAGTTAAGGTCTTCGTTTGTCTATGGGTGCATGGATCCACCGAAATTTAGACATGAAGTTTTCGAGTCTCCATGTTCTTGAACTTCTAATATGTTTTTCATGTCGATTTCACACTTTTGTACCACTAGCCTAAGCTCGAATATCATTTGTAGAGATAAAATGTAGATTACAGTGTTTGTTACAATTCAAATGTGAAATAATATCTTACATTATGATAAAATTGACTCAAAATTCTTCAACACCACCACCAATGGAGTCTTGATATTGAGTTTAGATTTGTGTCACATAGAATCAAAGCAGTGTCATCCAAATTGAATGACAATGGATTCATCGAGAAAAACCCAGCGGAGATAACCAAGATTTTTCACAAGAGAAACAAGCCCCTCCCACATGGTTTCTCTATCTATTTTTCTTGTTTTGCCAAATCCAAATGAAACCAAGAGAAGCTACTTTCTGAACATTTGTTGAGCTTTCCAACAAGTACTTTATTACCAATATTTGAAGGACTATCATGGGTTGCAACTTTAAGCAATGTAAATTCACCAAATTCTAAAATCTTCCAAATGAAGTGGTATTTCACCGATGCAATTTTTTATGATTTCCTTAGATTAAGAAGTTTTTTAAGTGCGGGCTCCCTATATGCTTGGGAGTGTGGTTTGTGCATGTTCTCCCCTACTTTCTCTCGCATAAAGGGCTTGATTATGATATTGATCTCTCTTTGCAACGATTGAGGGTTTGCAATGACTCTCATGAAGTTGTACCACTTTCTTATCCCTTTTTCTTACGGGACATGTAGGCCTCTAACCTTCCAGAGCCATAGGCACGTTCTTCTACTTGTTCCGCATCCTTGCCATTTTGAACACTTCAAAACATTCATCTGTATCATGGATTCTGGTGCGGTGGATTTTGCATAATTTTTCTTTTTTTCTTCTTTGCAACAAATGCATAGACCTTGCCCTTGGGCCCTTCCAGTTGATGACAATACGATCTAGACAATCCAGATACGGATGTCGACACCCCTTTATGAGTTTTTCAATATTATTTTGCTCCTTTTGTCTTCGACTTTCAAGGACCTCTTCTACATGGATCTTATTAACTATTAGATCTACTAGTTGGTGGAAGGACCGTAGATATCTTTTGCTGGCTTCTCGCTAGAAGAAAGTGTTCAACAATAAGCTATTCCAAAAGGCATTCTATGTTTCCTCATCCGAAGTAGCCTCATTAGCAATCATCTTAGCTTTAAATCTCGTGTAATAACTTTGGAAAGATTATCCTTTCCTTTGCTTTATGTTATTCAATCTCGTAGTTGGTTATCTCGCCCTGAGGCCTACCCTGTTGATGTGGCAGCCAACTATTGATTGATCTTGATGGAAACTGGTACATTGTAATGTTTTTCTTTGTATATTGCTTCGCTGAAGAGTAGCCTTGAGATCCTTTATTCAGATGAATATCATAAGAGTTGTTATAGTTTTTTGCTCTCCGATTCTTCCAACAGTTATACCTCTAGTCATGCGAATTTGCCTTGTTCACCAATCTCTATAGAGCGGATTTGCTAGTCTGTAACCTTTTCGACTTTCGTACTGGAGCAATATCATAGCTTTGTGATTTCTGTGAGTTACTACTGTTGGAAAAAATGAGTATATGACTGACTTTGGCATAAGTTTTGAGTAGGACCCTGATAAGTGTATTTTATACACTTATTCGGGCTCTAAAATATTGAAATTTCATAATTCTTTTAATAGAATTATTGCCTAATTTATCATATAATGTATCATTAGGTGCAACTCAGTGAATGGAAGTGAAATTGAAAGAAAGAAGCGAAAAATGGCGAAAAGGGCAAGATCTAAAGTTAGGGGACTAAAGTGCAAAAAATCAAAAGTTTTGTCGAAGCTCGCGATGAAGACTCGAGAATGCTAGGGTTCAAATGGATGCAACTAAAGATCAAAAGGAGTGAAACAAATCAATTTTCAACTGCACAANCAATTTTCAACTGCACAAGGATGTCCAAAGTTTTAGTTGGAGATTGAGACCCATTTTTGGCCTAGTAAATGTTCGAATTGAAGAAGAGCTATTGTATCAAAGTTGTAGCCCTTCGAGTTTTATTTTCAATGCATCTTGCATCACCTTAATCAAATATCGAAAGAAAAAGTTATGATAAAAATACTGAAACAAAAGTGGACAGTCAGCGCCCAGGCGTCGCAAACACAGTGCCCAGGCGCTGACCAACCAAAAAAATGGATTTTAAACAGAGATACAGCACCTTGGCACTATATCCATAGCGCCCAGGCACTATGCATCGCCACAGATTTTTGGTTTTTGTTGTTTGGGCCGTGAAAATCCCACAAAAGACTCCAAATTGGCCAATAACGTGTAGAAAAGTACAAATAGACCTAAAGAGGCATGAATGGGGGTTCCCAAACATTGAAAAGAAGGTTCTACACTTTGTAAAATTGAGAGAAAACACAAGATCGAAGAGGAATTCGCGAGAAAAAATACATCAAGGATTCGAGTTCA
>CAIGRO010183482.1:0-20528 GCA_903798355.1 Fraxinus baroniana
CCATGTTAAAGTAAAAGAATAAGAATGCTTAATCACATGTTGTGTTAGCCTTCCACTATTTATAATAAGAACTTAGGAAACCCTAGGCATTACATAAAAAACTTAAATACCCTTTAACAGACACATTGCATGCACTCCGAGAGTTATATTTCGACACACTAGAATTAAGAAACCAAATTTATTTTACAATATAAAAAAGAAAAAATGAAAAGAAAAATTATTATTATATTATTTAGTGTGTAGATGTGTTGTTTCAATATTTTCTTGAAAAATTGTTCATGTCGTGTCATGTCCGTGTCGGTGCTTCCTAGCCAACCACATTTTTGGCTTCTCTAGCAACCCCACAATACAAAGTACCCTGGTTCATTGGCTGTAGTTAGTATGCATGCGAACACTTTGAATTATAATTTTTTTTTATTGAATCCTCGGTGTATTTGTAAGGTCTGTCTCCTTACTCTTGGAAAGCCAATACATGATTAATTAAATGACAATTTGGGTCAGTTAGTTTGAGCACTCACTGATGAAAATGTAAGTAGGATTTGCTTTGGTCTGATGACGCTTGAGAAGGTGCTATAGTAATGAAGAAATTATCCTTTATAATATGTCATCACCTACCATGTGCATTGTTCATACTGCACGGACTTAGCTTTCCAATTTACTGAGCTAGTTGTTGTTTGCATCCCGTTGCTTCAGAATGATGTATAACTTGGGGCTTTGAATATTGAAGCTTTGACTTTTAATGGGTTATTCCTAAATTGCCTTTCTTACAGGACATGTTTGAGGAGAAAAGGAGCATTTTGGAACCAGCAGGTGCTCTTGCCCTTGCCGGAGCTGAAGCATATTGCAAGTACTATGGCCTCAAGGATGAAAATGTCGTAGCAGTAACCAGTGGAGCTAATATGAACTTTGACAGATTGAGATTGGTAACTGAGCTTGCCGATGTTGGGAGACAGCGGGAAGCTGTACTTGCAACTTACATGCTGGAGGAACCTGGAAGCTTTAAGAGATTTTGTGAGCTTGTGTGTTGCTTTACTTTTCTTGAATACTTCTTATTATTTCAACTGTGGCTTCAATTTTAAACAAGTGCCATTGATTGGTTGCAGGTGGGACCTATGAATATTACGGAATTCAAATACAGATATAATTCTGACAAGGAAGAGGCTCTAGTACTGTACAGGCAAGATAGCTATTTTCTTTCAATTTTCTGTTGAATGAAGTGCATTATTCGGTTATAATGAAGAAAGCCTTTTCATGTTGGATTCGTTATTCTTTGAAACTTGTGCTACTGAATGAGGTAACACATATTATAGATTGGAGCATACGCTTTAATGTGCCTAAGAACAAAAGTTTGATAATCTGACTCATTTCAGATAGTTTTCTTTTCTTGTTTTGTACAGTGTTGGCCTACACACAAAACTAGAACTTGAAGCAATGGTGGAAAGGATGAAATCATCTCGGCTACATACTGTTAATCTGACAGATAATGACTTGGTGAAAGATCACTTGCGACATTTGGTAACAATCTCTCTCTCTCTCGCTGGTGCGGAAGTGTTTTGAAATTCTTGTAATAAGAATTATGCAATAAATAAGAATGAGATTTGAACAATCATGTCTTGTATATATTGAATAATAATTGACTATTGTTGAAAAAATGTACAATGTATTTGTATTTATAGGTAAAACTATTTTCTAATCCTATTAATATAAGGAAACTAAATTCTAAAAGAAAATAAACTAAAATCCTAATCTAAAATATTCTAATTAATAAAGAAAAGAAATTATATTCTAAACAAAATATTAGAATAAAACTCATCCTCGAGTTTTGTTGAAGAAAAGAATCATTGATAATTTTTGTGTATTCGAACTTGGTTGTGGCTCGAGGAAATTCTCTGGCCACATGTTGTCTTGTTTTATGCTTGTTGAAACAACCAACATTCATAGCAGTTAAGGTTTGCAAATTCTTGTCAACTTGCTTCTCCACGACCTCGTGATTCCTTTCAAGGCTCAACGATGTCTGCATCTGCGTGATGTTGTGAAGGGTTTCATCGATCCCCTCGATTCGTTGTTTAAGTTTGTCGAGCCTCCGTTCGTTGTCGGTGATTCGACTGCAACCAAAACCTTTGTCGACCATCGGATTAAGACAATTTCCTTACTCTGATACTAATTTTGGTGCGGAAGCGTTTATGAAATTCTTGTAATAAGAATTATGCAATAAATAAGAGTGATATTTGAATAATCATGTCTTGCATATATTGAATAATAATTTATTGTTGAAAAAATGTACAATGCATTTATATTTATAAGCAAAACTATTCTCTAATCCTATTAATATAAGGAAATAAACTAAAATCCTAATCTAAATTAAATTATAAATCATATTCTAATCAGTAAAGAAAAGAAATTCTATTCTAAACAAAATATTAGAATAAAAAGATAAACTTATTACAGTTAGACATCTTATTATAAATATATAGTCCTAATCCTATTAACAATAGGATTGTCCTACATCTCTCTCTCTCTCTCTCTCTCTCTTACTCAAAAATGAATTATAAGGCTTCATCTATCATGGGCTCTTGTTGATCAAGTGAACTGTGGGCATGTTGTTCATTCGCTTAGATTTGTATACACGAGTATATCCTATATTAAAGTTTTTGGACCATGTGCTTTTCTTTGCAGCAAGGGTGAACCATTGCATTTGCACTTCTCTTTTACCTACTGAAAGGGAGTGGGAGGTTTATTATTGAAATTTCACATTTAGACTTAACACGGTTGCCAACAGAAAATGCACAAGGTGCAAGAGTTCATGAAGTTATAAAGAGGTCATGCTTAAGTAAATTGCTGGACATTATAGTTTTTGTGCTGATGAGAAGGTCTTAGAAGTTACTAAAGTAATATTTCACTTGGCAAGTTGGTCAGACTGGTTTGAGACACAGCTTCATGTTGGTAATTTGGATTTCTGGAAAGAGAAGGATGGAATATGATACATATCTCCAGTTTAATGGAGATCTTCCTCGGCATAGAAGTTCCATGCATTTTTTAGCATACAAATTGTGGTGTGAATATAATTACCCATACAAATTTCTTCCTTCCTACATTTTAAATATCAAAATTAGAAATGCAATCAATTTCTGAATTAAAAATGAGCTTGTATGTCCATGTACCTTTTCAATCATAATATATGTTTATTCCATTGAAGAATCTGCTGTTAACCAAATTTATGACTAAGCTGTTAAAATTGTTTTTCTCACTTCCATATAATATTTCAGTCTTTAGCAGTCATAGTAATGCACATTTTAATAGACAAGGAAAATGCTATCCTTACCTGCAAACTTGGTGGCTGAAGGTTGTGTGATTTCTTTTACGCTTTAGTACACAAAGTTTGAGAGGCAAATCACTATTCTACACAATAGTGTAGGCGGATATTTATACTGAGATTATTCAGCTTATACAATATTATCAAGATACGTGCTTATGTATTGCCATAAAAACAAATGTGACAAAGTACCAATAACCTCCCATAAAGCATGAAATAGAACCAAACAAAAATACCTCTGCACAAAGCAAGAACCGAAGAGTGATATATACTGGGATACTAATTTCATAGCGAGGACACTTTGGTTGACACATATAGCTCTAGATTTTCTACAAAAGCAATCAATGGTACTCTTATGCTAGTGGTGACTTGATGTACTATTTCATGTCAAAATTCAGAACATCAAATACTATTTTATATCCCTGAAAACCTTTAGTTTTTCTCACTGTTTATGAGACATTTGAAAGGATAACATTGTAAATCCTTCTGGGTTATTCTTGGGCAATCTTGTGCAGAAAGTCGTTTACGGTAGTTATAAAATTCAAATATAACATTTTTCTGCCTGATAACTAGCAAACTAGACAGTTACTGAGTTGTAGATAAAATTATTAGGAATTGGGTAGCTGTTCAACTTTGGTGGAGAAGCTCATAAAATATTATGAGGGTGATGTTGAAAAACCATCTGCACAGAGCTAAATGAATGCCGAGGTTTTGATATGGGCAATTCACTTTGAAGTGTTGGATCCATTGATTTTCAAACTTGTCTAGATATTTAATTTTAAGACATCCGTAATTATACATGGTGTAATTTTGTAACTCATTCTTTTTGAGTTGGTTTTGAAATAAATTATAGATTGTTGACAAATAGATAGTTATGACTCTTCATTCTGTTGCTCTTATGCCAGTAAAAACATCTTTTGTGAATTAATTTAACTGTGGATTGCCTCATTTCTGAAATAGTCTGCTTTCTGCACTATTCAAGATGTTAATAGCAATTGATGAAGAGTTGAAACCTGAATAATTGACTGAATCAATGTTGAATTGGAAAGAATTTAAACAGAACTCTCTCTGTGGAATATGGATGCATATTGTCAATTATGTAACTTGCAGTGTGGGCAGTGGCATTGCATCATATTGAGCTGTCAAAACACTTTTATCACCTTTTCTTAAGCCTTGTGTAGAACCCTGCAAAGACCCTTCCACTTCTGGTCAGCAAAAGGTAAACTGAAAGAGTATCCAATAACGATATATAAATGTAGGCCATTATAGGGTGCATTTAGTAAACTAGGCATGCTAATGGTGAGCCCTGGGCTACAGTTAATTTCACTCATTGAGTGTAAATGGAAATGTCTGTTCTGGATTTGGAACATTGTGAATTTGATCTTGATAGCTTTTGAAATTTATTTTGTCCCTAGCTTTCTATTCATCCTAAAGTCGAAATTTTTTTTACATGGATTAATTGGGCTATCTTTGATATTTTTTGTATATGATTACTTGATTAGTGGCCACATATGTACATATTGTAGATTGTTACTTAGGTCCTCGACTGAAACTGTAAATTTCCTTTGTCCTCTACATATATAGCTCGATTATGAAACTCGTTAAGTAATCAGTTTACGACTTGACTTCAGTTTGGATCTCTTTCAGATGGGAGGCCGATCAAATGTTAAGAATGAGCTTCTTTGTCGATTTGTTTTCCCCGAGAGACCAGGAGCTTTGATGAAATTCTTGGATGCTCTAAGTCCACGTTGGAATATAAGCTTATTCCACTACAGGGGACAGGTTGCGATCTCCTAGCTTGTCTTCATTATTAGTACCATTTTCATGCATGTAGTAATGACACCATTTCTGCTGCTATTATTTCTTAATTGACCAAATTCACTGTCTCTACAGGGAGAAACTGGTGCAAATGTGTTGGTAGGTATTCAAGTGGCTCACTCTGAGAGGGATGAGTTCCGTTCTCGTGCAAACAGTCTTGGATATGAGTATGAAATAGAAAGCACCAATGAAGCATTCCAGCTTTTAATGTGATGAAAACAGTTCATTGCTATATTAAGTGGATTGATTTATCCTTAATCTGGTCACGTTTATAATTATCCAAGCTAATTTGCTGGAAGAATGTATCTTTCACATCATCTGTTAGGGCAGATAAGGGAGGTGTCACTTTTTGTGCTCTACCTTTCTTTAGTCTTGTATGTGATTATGCAAGTCGAACCCTCATTACTTGTTAACAGTGCATCCCTAGCCTCAAAATTTGCTTTTTCTGATGAATACTGTCTTCATGTGGTTTTCTGGCGGTGCCATTATGCTCAATAGCATTTGTTCCAAAAGCTAACCATGTTGTCAATTTATATTGAATCTGATCTTTCAGGATGAATTGGTAACATTCATCCCTTATTGTTAATCCAACTCTATCAGTGGTCTTGCAATATTCATCAGTCTTTTGGTGTAATTGATATTATTTTGTACCGTGGTCTCAAAAGAAATGCAGAAAACAAGTCATACGTGTGAATGAAACATCTGCATCTTTACTTAAATCATTCGTTCTCGGATGGTAACTAGCTTTTTATGTGTAAGAAAACTTGCTTGGCCTGTGGGTGAATTTTGGATAAGATCAAAGATTCTTCTTTGGCTGCAATGGTATATCTTGTGAAGTTGAACAGATTTGACGTGTAGATTATCTTACAAGCATAAGCATTCACTCTTCTTAATAAGTGTGGGAAAGTTTACATGTAAAATTGCATTAAGTTTTGGGCAATGTTATATAAGCTGGTGTTGCTCATTTTCTGCGTTTCATGCATAGTTATTTTTTTATGATTGAAAGTTATCCTTTCGATTTGTTGGTCCTTTGTTTTTTCATGGAAGCAAATTTTGTAGCTTGGAAGGCAATTTTGGCATCAATTCTTTATTTGGAAGCAAAATTTGTAGCTTTGGGAAGGCAATTATTTTAGGCAATAATTCTTGTGTCTGCCTAATTGAAAAGGGTAGCAATTTGGTATGATCATTATCTTGGGCAGACGAATTTTTAGGTCAAGGTTTTTAGCACAGGTTTACAATAATTTAACACGCTCTTTTATTTTATTTTGTAATCTTAACATTCTATTTTTGTCTCTATATTTTGTACACAGTGTGAAAGTATTAGGTGTGATAAAACTTAAATAAAAACTTTAAACTTGGTGTCTTTATGGTCACCCAACTTGATTTTGTTTCACCATGATTACTCAATTTTATATTTAGTGTTATCATGGTCATCTAATTTGATTTTATTTTACCAATGCCATCCAATTTCATGTAATGTTTTGCCATGGTCATCCAATTTCATACAACATTTCACCATGGCCATTCAGTTTCTTTTTACCATTTTCATTAATTTTAAGAGTAAAGGTAACTTTGCATTATATATAAAAAAGAAATTTAAATAAAACCTTATTTTAAAAAAAACAAACTTAAAAGGTTTATTTTATTTTATTTTTTTAAAGAACGTTTTTAAAAATAACTTTTTATTTTATTTTTATAAGTAACTTTTTTAAAAAAAATATATGTTTTTATTTTAATTTATTTGTCCAAGTAATTTTATTTTATCATTTTAATTAACTTTTTAAAATTAGTTTTTATTATTATTTTTTTTAAAATTTATTTTATATATAATGCAAATTTATCATTTTATCCCTTTTAAAATTAATGAAAATAGTAAAAATAAGTTGAGTGTTCATAGTGAAATGTTATATAAAATTGGGTGACCATAGTGAAACATTATATGAAATTGGATGGTTTTGGTGAAATACAATCAAATTGGGTGGTCATTGTGACACTAAATATAACATTGAGTGACCGTGGTGAAATATAATCAAGTTGGTTGGTCATGTGGATACCAAATTTAAAGTTTGGTGGTCATTAGTGAATTTAACCCGGAGAAGATATATCAATGAGGAGAAATTTGATGAGAACATCAATTTTGACTTTTACAAATGTAAGCTAAGAATGTTTTGATTCAATTTGAGTTGCACGAGAATTTAAAAAGAACATGTACAATCTAGACGTGTCAAGAAAAAGTCCAAAAGGTTCAAGTAAGGACAATGTCGCTAACCATGTCTCTCTCTTCATGAGAGACCATGATATCAATTAATAAGGTATGGTGTCCTTATGGCAAGCCTCTAGTTGACATGATAGATGATTTGTTATTGCTAATAGATTCATATGTTTGTAAAAGGAGCAATGACTTGATATTGATGCAGGTTGCATGGTGAAATTGATGTACACGACTCTTGAACTCCCAAGAAAGTCAAGTAGGGCTTTGCACCATAAATTTTTGTCAGATTTGTTTGACATGAGTCGGTTTAAATTCTTAAAACTATTAAACTCTAGTGGCGAATTGAAAAGAAAGCAATTTGGCATGATGAGTAGACCCATTTTTATGTCAAGCTTGGTGCCCTTTCATATCTTTACGCGTACGTGATAAAAAGGTTTATTGAGAGGAAAATTTATAAACTAAGTATTTTAGTTTTTCTTGTTCTCTTTGTAATTTTGTACAAAAAGTAGAATTGTTGGGTGTTGTAAAGTTTAGGTATCTAAGATATTTTTTGACGCTCGGTTGTTTCTCTATTAATCATGGTAACTTCATAACGTAGATTTCTTGGGCATCTTTATGTCACAATGTCTGGTGATCGTGCATATCAACTCATTGATGTTCTAATGTAAATCAACATTCACCGAGAGAATTTTTTTTTTTTTATATACACCTCTGGACTCTACCTCAAATGCAATTGAATTTGAAGGATTTGCTTTGGGGATGGGATAAGTATAGTCAAGTAGCGTGCTTTTCTTGTGAAACTTGCAATTATTCTGAAATCGTAAGCTTCATTATTCTGAACAAATTGCGGTCGAAAAATAAGTTCTTATCTTTCACATTTTCAGTTGCGAAAAAAAAAATAAAGTAAAAAAGAGAGAACTATTCATGAGAAACATTTTAGGCCATCTTAAAGTGTGTTAACTTTAACCGAAAACTTTGTCCCCATTCTAAAACCAACTGACCAAAATAGAAAATTTGAACTCACTTTTTTTCCTTTTCTTGTTTAGAAATCCTATGGATTTCTGATGATGATAAATTCAGTTCATTTAACTGCAACATAAGGTGCTAAACATGTTTCCTCGGTTGAAATTTTGGACCCCACTTTGACCTTTATTCACAAGAGCCCTCTATAAATTCTCCCACCCTGCTCCTGTTCCATTCAGTCATCAGTTGTTATTACCACCACCACCAGCACCTCGGCCGCCAGCCACCACCTGAAGCTTAGTAAAAGAGTTTCTTTTTGTCTTTCCCTGGTTGCGAAGGAAAAAATATGGGATTCTTAAAGTGTGTACTAGGTGTATTTCTTGCTCTTTCTTTAGTGTTGTCTGTTCTTGGTGATCCTTTAGTTCCTGCATTGTGCATTTTTGGAGACTCTGTCGTTGATGTGGGAAACAACAATAATTTGCAAACACTTATAAAGGCCAACTTCCCTCCTTATGGAAGAGACTTTATTACTCATAAACCTACAGGAAGATTTTGTAATGGAAAGCTTGCCACAGATTTCACTGGTATGTAGTTTTTCTTTAACAATTTTCTCATCTATTTGTTTCTCTCTCTACTCTCATGCATGTATTTTCATGGATATTCACAGCTGAGTACCTTGGATTCACTTCATATCCACCTGCTTATCTTGGCCAAGAAGCCAAAGGAAGGAACATCCTCACTGGTGTCAACTTAGCTTCAGCTGCTTCTGGTTATTATGACATAACTGCACAGCTTTATGTAAGCACATGATACTAACATGTATGCATATGTAAATTTGTGTACATATTCTTTAACATGGTTTTGTATTTGCAGAGGGCTGTGACATTACCACAGCAGCTTTCATATTACAAGGAGTGGCAAAGAAAAGTGGTGAGTTTGGTGGGGAAGGCCAAAGCTAATGGTATATTCTCTGGAGGAATCCACCTTATAAGTGCAGGAAGCAGTGATTTTATCCAGAATTATTACATCAATCCAATGCTTAACAGACCCTACTCACCAGATCAGTTTTCAGACATTCTCCTCAAATCCTACTATAACCTTGTACAGGTAATAGCTTTAAGATTAGGTGCTTCTACATACTTCCAGAGCAGATCTCACCGTCTATGGTGAAAACCTGAATCCAGCCTACACAAGGGCGTGTTGAAGACGGACTTTAAATAAATTTTATGTCTCGTATTTAATAGTTTAAACTTTTAGATGAACTAGTTTTAACGGGGTTTTTGGGACAGGATCTATATGATCTGGGGGTAAGGAGAATTGGAGTTACAACTCTACCACCAACTGGATGTTTGCCAGCAGCCATTACTCTATTTGGTTCAGGAAGCAACCAGTGTATTCAAAGATTGAACCATGATGCTGTTTCATTCAACAACAAACTCAACAGCACATCCATAAATTTGAAGAGCAAACTTCCTGGACTCAAACTTGTGGTCTTTGACATTTACAATCCTCTGTTGGAGCTCATTATGAAGCCCACTGATTATGGTATTAACTTTATTCATAAATATACAAGTTAGTTCTCTTAACAGTTTTAAGCAGCACAGGTTTCAAATTTCACTGCCACAAATTCTTGAAAATTGTTGGCTCTCTAATAGCTCGAGCTTTTGTACAGGATTCTTTGAATCAAGGAAGGCTTGTTGTGGGACTGGTACAATCGAGACATCATTTCTATGCAATGCAAATTCTGTTGGAACATGCAAAAATGCTACAGAGTATGTGTTCTGGGATGGATTCCACCCATGTGAATCTGCTAACGAAAAGATTGCCCAAAGTTTACTGGAACAGGGATTTGATCTCATCTCTTAAAGCCACCAATAGTTGCGCCAATAGCCTGTTTTCCAGTTTAATGATATCTCATGTATTACATGTTTTATAGGGTTTACAAATGAGTTTGTTATCTAAATTTGGTTGAAAAATAGGATCAGGTTGAGCTTTGTTATGTAAGAAACTGGGTTTTATCTTTGGGTTGATTGTAAAATAAAATTACAAGCAAGTTATTTTCTTGATGTAGCTATTCCCATTCTCTAGAATAACATACCTTTATTGCGATAACAGATGTATCGAGTTGGGCGATTCTTGATATTTTTCAAAATCATGCCATTGTCTTGTTGCCAAAGAAATGTTTGGATGATTATGTAAAGGAACCGTTGGTGACGATCATTCCGTTAAAAATACTACATGAATTTTTGATCGATTAACTTGTTATAATAGGCAGGTCATGTCGGATTAAATAATTTAGCCCGACCAAATCTATTGAAAAAATTTTAAACCTAAAACTTAAAAAAGCTGTGGTTATTTTATTTTTTTTAAAAAAATAAATAAAATAAAAAAATAAATAAAATAAAGAAAATACTCTGTCTAACCTGAGCAAAACCGTGTTTAGCAGTAGAGTATTAATCGTCAAATTCTACCCAGAATCAGTATGCTTGTTGCCTTCCACTTTCATGGCGGCCCTTATCCACCAGTACCACCATCCCGCCACCACCCTCTCTGCCTCCTCTCAACCCCAATCCCGTCACCAGGTTTCAAACTCCGTTGCTCTACTACCACCTCAGGTATCATCATATCTTTCTATCTCTAAACCATCTACTTCTCTCTCCCCCCCCAAAAGCCCACTCTTCTCAAACCCACCAGTTTTACTCTCCAAGCAACCATCTGTTCAACCCATTTTCACTCCGAAGCCACTTGAAACCTCTCAAACATCATCGAACCATGAGTTTCCTCATTTACTGAGATTATCTGTCTACTACACTGATGTTCAATTTAACAAAATGGTCCATGCCTCAATTCTCAAGATTGAGGAAGACACTTATTTATTCAATGCTCTCATTGCATCTTATCTCAGATTGGGTCAAATAAATTATGCTCATAAAGTTTTTAGAACCCTTTCTAGCCCAGATGTTGTGTCCTACACTGCAATGCTTTCTGGTCTTGCCAAGTTGAATTATGAAAACGAAGCTGTAAGACTGTTTTTTGAGATGAGATGCTCAGGTATTGAACCAAATGGGTATACTTTTGTTGCTCTATTAACTGCTTGTATGCGTTCGTTGGATTTAGAGTTGGGTTTCCAAGTCCACTCCTTCTTGATTAAAACGGGTTATTTGGATTGCACTTATGTTGTGAATGCGCTTATGGGATTGTACAGTAAATGCGGTTGTTTTGATTTTGTTATCGATTTGTTTGATGATATGCCTAAAAGGGACGTTGTATCTTGGAATACTGTGATTTCTTTTGTGGTTAATGAACGTATGTATGATAAAGCATTTGAATTGTTTCGCATTATGTTGAGACACAATGGTTTTAGAGTGGATTCTTTTACACTTTCAAGTCTCTTGGCTGCTTGTGCGGGATGTCTTGCAATGGGGGAAGGCCGAGAAATTCATGCACATGCTTATAAAATTGGGTACGAGAGCAATATGAGTGTGAATAATGCACTAATTGAGTTCTACTCCAAATGCCGGAGTGTGAAAAATGCTGTGACTTTGTTTGAGAGGATGCCTGTGAGAGATATTTTCACATGGACTGAAATGATTACAGCATATATGGGATGTGGACGTGTTGATTTGGCTATGGACATCTTTGACAAAATGCCCGAGAAGAATTGTGTCTCCTACAATGCTCTTTTTGCAGGATTTTGTCAAAATGGCGAGGGCTTCAGGGCTTTGGGATTGTTTTGTAGAATGGTGGAGGAAGGCATAGAGTTAAATGATTTCACCTTGACCAGTGTTGTAAATGCTTGTGGATTGATTATGGATTGCAAGATCAGTGAACAGGTTCATGGGTTTGTGCTCAAATCATATTTTGATTTAGATGATTGTACTGAATCGGCGTTGCTTGACATGTGCACCAGGTGTGGTCGAATGGATGATGCTGAAAAGATATTCAATCAATTGCCGCTGAATCAGAGAAATTCAATTAATTATACATCATTGATATGTGGATATGCTCGAAATGCTCAACCAGAAAAAGCAATTTCTTTAGTCTGCCAGTGGCAAAACGAAGAGTATAATTTTATGGACGAAGTTGCATTGGCTTCGGTACTTGGTATATGTGGAGCATTGGGGCTTCAGAAATTTGGTGAACAAATTCATTGTTATGCTTTAAAACATGATTTCCTGTCTGATACAAGCGTTGGGAATGCCATAATTAGCATGTACTTTAAGTGTGATGACATGGAAAAAGCAATTAAGGGCTTCAACATTATGCCTGCACATGACACAGTTTCATGGAACAGTTTGTTGACTGGACATATCCTTCATAGGGAAGGGGAAGAGGCCTTGGCTGTGTGGGGGAATATGCAGAAGGCAGGAGTACAGCCGGATACCATTACATGTGTCTTAATAATTTCAGCTTATCAACACACTAACTCAAATTTAGTTTCTCATTGTCGTGATTTTTTTCTCTCAATGAAATCCATTTACCATATCGAACCCAATTCAGAACATTACACCTGCATGGTTATTGTTTTAGGTTATTGGGGTCTTCTTGAGGAAGCAGAGGACATAATCAACATGATGCCATTTGAGCCAAATGCTTCTGTCTGGCGAGCATTGCTTGATAGTTGTAGATTACATCTGAATGCAACAATGGGGAAAAGGGCTGCTAAGAAAATATTGACAATGGAGCCACAAGATCCATCTACATATATACTAAAATCAAATCTTTATTCTGCATCTGGTAGGTGGCACTGTTCGGAACTTGTTCGTGAAGACATGAGGGAAAAAGGGTTTCAAAAAATCCCTGGCCGGAGTTGGATCGTTCATCACAATGAGGTTCATTCTTTCTTTGCTCGGGATAGATCACATCCACAATCTAAAGACATTTACAGTGCACTTGGGATACTATTCTTTGAATGCTCGAAAGCTGGTTATGTACCAGATACAAGCTTTGTACTCCATGACGTAGAGGAGCATCACAAAAAGAATTTTTTGCTGTACCATAGTGGAAAACTAGCAGCCACCTTTGGGCTTCTAACGACCCTGCCGGGAAAACCTGTTCGGGTCATGAAAAACATCCTTCTCTGTGGAGACTGTCATACATTCTTGAAGTATGTTTCAACCCTTACTAAAAGGGAGATACATGTAAGAGATGCTTCAGGTTTTCACTATTTTTCTAATGGTAAATGCTCATGCAAAGATTACTGGTGACAAAATTTTAGTTTAATTAGTCACAATTCGAATATTTAGGGTGTTTTCAGTTTATTCTTTTACCTTTGGTGTTAATTGTCCAAATATCTGAAGCTATTGTAACATATATGTAAACTTACAAATGTTTTAACTTTAAACCGATAAAGAAATGTTCAGTTATACTCTTTGGCCTCTTACTCACTTATCTGATGAATTGATGGACATTATTGCTTAATTGCTGGAGAGTAAGGTGATGTTTTGTGGTTGTGATTATACTTCATGCAAATCATTTGAAAGACGGATCTTAAAAGGTAATTTCACGTAAACTTGGGAAATAAAAAATGGAGATCGACAATATGTTGGGTACGCTATGTTACATAATAAGATAATTTAGTATACCAAACATATCATAAGGGGACCTCTGTACTTGTCAAAGAAACATGATAAATCACTCAAAATCTTGCTTTTCTAATATTTAGTAATATTCATCGTCGAAGTGTAAATAACTAACAATCATGAATTGGCGTAGAATAATTGTTTTCAACGTGTAAATCTACCAGGCAATTGGTTTAAAGATCTTAAAAAAACTTCTAAAATTAAACAAATCCTAGAGCGAAACTACCTTAGAATTCACCTAAAACTTGAAACATAAAAACCGATAGTTCCTAACAAACAGCTTCAACAGCTAGCCTTTTCCTTTTCACTGATGATCTGCAGCCACTAGGTCCAAAAGTTTGTTCAGATGCATCAATTGAGCAACTTTCTTTGCCAACACATGCCTTGAAATATATAGAGCAAAATGAGAGAAATGGATAGGCAAATTGAAGTTAAAATAAATACATAAATAGGAGAAAATACAAAAACTTACATGTTTCACCATTGATAAGCTTTTGGGAGAATGGCAGCTTCCTTTCCTAAGAATTCCATAAACTTTTCTCGGATCACCGAAGCTAGCAAATTTGATATCGGATATAACTCGACCACCATTACATGACAAGTTCAAGCTATTCCCTTCATAAGCATGGCCAATAGCTTGGCCAACTGTTACAGTATTAACACTTACATTCCTAGGATCCCCCCCGAACTCTTCAAAAAGAACCAAATCGTTCTCTTTTTTACGTAAGAAGGAACGTGGGACATGGTACCTGTAAAACACATGTATTTAGTAACAAAATAAAATTTAGGACAAGAAGAAGTTAGTAGAAAATCACATACCATCTTTGTGTAGGTTGTCCACACCCAGTCGTGCATTTACTACTATAATACGATCCACGATAGTCACAAGATGTAGAACAGCCATTATTATCAGCAATAATGCTTGGCCAATATCGGCCAATATCATGTCCATTCACCCAAGCAGTTCCTTTTCCAAGTCCCCACAAGTCTAGAACAACAGGTTCTTCACCCCTTGGAGTTCTGAAGGTTGTCTGCAACAAATTTTGATTTCAATTACTGATGTATACTTTTCTGGACCAAAATCATTAACATACAGTACATAGTATCTAGTGAAATACCTTGTACCAAACAAACTTCCTGTTGAGAGGAATATTAGGATGCCACTTTCTTTGCTTCCCATTTTCACTGAAAAGTTCTCTTTCAAAACCAGTCAATCCTACCTTGTAGGCCCATTTATTGTTCGTTAAGTCCTTCTCTTGACTGTTCGGTGCAATTATTTTAACCGGACCAATGATTCCATTTTGTGTATTGTCATAATGGTCACCATAATTCTGTTCATAATAGAAAGAAGTTACAGCAGACTGTACAACGAACTTTAAGAACACTTACAATTCTTACTTGCAGTCCAACTGTGACACTGAGCAAAGAAATTTGGTTTATCCCCTTCTTTATCGTAGCAGCTCTCTCAAACCAAAAACTGTAACTCCCACCCTGTGCATATTTAGTTCCTGATATTGCAGGTCGTGTTATTTTTGGCAAGAGAAAATGAGCAGAATTATGTGCAGAAAATAAGCAAGAATTACCTATATGCTTGCCATTGACAGATGCATGAAGGATATGGCCACTGTTCTGAACTTGTAGACTGATATCTTCGCAGCAGACTGGATCATCTTCATCAATCTCAAAACTGTATGAAATCAACAAGAGTTATTAACGACGAATCCAAAATGTATTTGGCCAAAGGAAAGATAATTTTAGTTAATTACATTACGAAGAGATCAAATGATCAATACCTTGTCATGTACCATAAGTAATCACTGGTATCATTTGTAACAAGTTTTTGATCAAGGAGTTGATTTGCATAAGTAACACCCTTTAAAGGGTGGGCTTTGAAGTGCTCAAATTTCTCAACTCTCCACGACCATTCCAAATTATAATGACTTTTTTCTTCTGCTTCATCAGGGAGTTTCTTCACCATTACAGATGTTTGAGTACTAACCTATCAAATGAAACAAAGTCAATTTAGTATTTTCAAAAGTATTAATGCATTAGTGTGAGATTAGCACTTACCCGAGCCGTGTTGTAAACTTCAGTTTTACAGTCAGGAAGAATGCTGACAGACCAAGCTGGAACAGTATAGTTTGTGCCTTCAAAGTTGATTGTTATAGCATCATTTTGATTTGCATTGCCAAAAAAACATACCCTTGTCCCATCGTAATTATAGATTGTATGCTGAAAGTTGAAACAAAAAGTTAGTTTACTTAATCTTGCAATATTTTTTTCTACAGAAAAACCGAAACAAAAAGGAAAATGCATATACTTACAGACATCATATTTCCGTAATCTTTGTTTGTCACGTTGCCGTGAGTTAAAATCTTCTCCATCGACATGAGATGGGAATGTAGCTCCTTGAGATGTCCATATTTGGGCTGGTTCGGTTCACCTAAAACATCAAACCAGATTTATTAAACAATTTTAACATATGAACAAAAATGAAATTTACGAATATGATTGTTTGATTACCATATTCATTGAGGGGTGCATCATAATCATATGTTGTTGCAATATATGGTCCCCCGGATACTCGGCCAAAATTAGTACCACCATGATACTACAAGTCGAATTTCAATATTAGCAAACATATATTTGGAGTCGACTACATAATATATATAAAGACACAAAAAAAAAAAAAAAGAAAGAAAATTGATTGACAAACCATATAATAGTTCTGCACTGTGCCACCATATTGATAAAACCGGCCAACTGCAAAAGCAACATCTTCTGCAGTTCTATGAGGATTTTTGTCACCCCAGCCCTTGTACCTTAAAGTAAACAAATCCATGCAAGATCAGAAAAATAAATAAGGAAATCAAAGGAAAAAAATAAGAAAATAACTTTGAAGCAGCAAATCTTGATACTAACCAGCCAGTCCAATTCTCAGTCCAGATCTTTGGAACATTATTATTGTTAGGAGTGAATTGATCACAATAATAGCCGTTACATGTGTTAATCTGTAAGACGATAGAACATCAAAATTGTGAGTAATTAATCAAGTAAATGAACAAAACTACGAATAATTAAGAATAAATAAGTTGGTATCATATTCATACCATTGGTGATGGAGCATCATCCTCTTGACACATGATCCAAGGGACACCAATGTTCAGAGACTCGGCAAAGTTAGCACACCAATTCATGTATGATTTTCCGTCCCCTCCATATTTACCGATAACATTTCCATATTCATTTTCAATCTGTTGTTAATTTCAGATGCAAAGTTGATATGGAATATCAAGAAACCTTCTAACTTCAAAATTAAACAACTAAAGTATAAAGGCTTAGATAATTACAAACCTGAGCAATTATAATTGGTCCCCCTTGATTAGCAAAAAGATTTTCACCTCTCATCTTGTCGACAATCATTGTAGTGAAAATTTTCATTTCATTCTGAGATAGAAAATCAGAAAACAGCGAAGATAAGAAAATAATTATGAGAAAAACGAGTTGAAGAAGTCGATCAATTTACCATGTAGGCATCATTTTCAGTCCTGAAGACCATGTTAGGTATACTTTTTAACCAAACAGGAAGCCCTCTGCAGGAAATTAGTCAAGTTTGTGGCCTTAAATCAAGCTATATTCATTAAATAAAATATCAAATCTTGAATTTTGTAGGCCTTATGGATTCAAAAGACAAGAAAAAAGGTTATACATACCCATAGTTCCATTCTGCACAAACATATGGTCCAATTCTGAGAATTGCATAAAGCCCTGCATCCTGAATTGTCTGGAGATACTTTACAAGGTCTAAACTCCCTTCAAAATCATACTGAAACTCATGCATGAAGAAAGAGTGAGTTACAAGTATAATCAATTTCAAGTCGTATCGCACATAAACAATGTCCATATAGCAAACATTTGTCACTAGTGTGGTTAACTTCATTAAAAAAATATAGCAAACCTGTCGATATAGAGGTTCGTGGGCATTCCAAAACACGTAAGTTTCAATTGCATTAAGTCCTCCCTCTTTCGCTTTCTTCATCAGTGATGGCCACATCTGCAAAAAGTAATACATAAATTAACTGTTAATAATCAATTCATACCACTAATTCTTCATTTGTTTTCACTTTTTATGAATGCATATGCTTATATTTGTACCTCAGGAGTACTGCGAGGATAATGAATGGCGCCAGAAATTATAAGTTTTCTTTCACCATCGATCTTGAGAGCTCTTCCATCGTAAGTAACCTCAACAGCATTAGAAAAAAGGTAAAAAGAGAATAAAATTAACGTCGCCACCAAAATTTTGTGCCACCCCATCACTGTTTTAGCTATGAAGAACAATGAAAATGATGAAGTAGCATGGGGAATATTTATATTAAGATTGGAAGAATTTTAAAAAATAAGACTACTGTAAAACATAATCTTGAAGCATACTCATATCTATCTATATGAGTTTTATGGTAAGCACAACACGTTTATGATAAATGTCAATAAAATTTCAAGATATCATCAAACTTTTTTATTTATTTATTTTGCATCTTCTTTTTTAGAGAAGGGGGTGGGGTGGGGGGATGTAACATGATTTTTTTGAAAAAAAAAATTTAAAAAAAAATTTAAAAAAAAAAAATATATATATATATATATATATCCACATTTTTATTATTTGGAAATATCTGAAATTTTTTCAAGAAATTGTAGAATTTTGTAATTAACGGTCTCTCCTCAATAACCGATAGACAAGGATGAAAAATGAAAATTTGATCTTAAATTAGATATTTATCACATCATTATTCTTTCTCTAGTATGAAATCTTATCAATTAATTATTCAATTCCCATGGTGATCTGGTAGAAACTTCAAGATCATTTTGATGATAATTGTGATTTTCTCAAATTTTCAATTCACTAATGTGATTCCGTATATTGAAATTCACTTATACAATCTCGTCAAGAATTTTGACATATTGGTTTTAAATTAATACGAACGTGATCGTAAATGTGTGACCTTTAATATTTCATAGTAAAATTTGGTATGGAATCTACTACTCAAACTCTTTTCATAATTGTAACCTTCAAATCACTAATATTAAGACTTTATGAACAACTAACATGTTTAATGTGATTTAGGATTGCTTTCCCTTTTTTGAGAATTTAATTGACAAGGTTGTTAGATGTTAATTTAGGAACTGTTAACACGATGAAGAAGAAAGTGGGTAATTTTTAGTATTTTTCAGTACAATATTCTTTATCACGCAAATATATTGCCCTTTGGTACAGTTTATACGTTGTGTGCTCTGTGGTTGTTCGGAGGAGGATTTTGATCATCTTTTCTTTGCTTGCCCATTTTCTGAGCGTGTTTAGCATGCAAAATATAACGTGCCTTGGGTTCAGCGAAATTGGTCAGATACTCTTTCTTGGATGGAATAGTTTCGTGGGAGATCAATGCGGTCCATTGTTATTCGGTTGATGTTTGCGGCTTCTATTTATGCTATTTGGGGGTGAGCGTAATGCTAGGACCTATGGTGTGACTCCTAAACATGAATATGTTGTTATTCGAGACATTAATTTTTCTATTTGTACATGAGTGGATTTATGTAGGGGTTTGGTCCCATCTAGTGAGAGTAGATGGCTCCAATGCTCATGAGGTTCTTTTGCGAATATTTTCTATGGTCGTGACTAAGTTATAAACACTAATATATGTTACTGTTATTGGTGTCAGAAAGACATTTATTCCTAGCCTAGTTTTTCTTGGGTATGCCCCTGTGATTTTGTACTTTATTTTTACACTTTTGATATAATACACTTATCTTATCCAATAAAAAAAAAATATTGCCCTCATTTTTTTTATTTGGTACACCAGTCTACACGTACACAACATAAATCGATTTTTAATAATTACACCACATTAAAATTACAATTTCTCTGCAATATTCCATGGAATCCATTCTACACAATATTTCTCGCTACATTTCCTTTTATAAATGAGTTGTTATCACTATGTGATGAGGTTAGTGTGGAGGAACGGGTACTTGGGTATTTGGAACGTTTGGATAGTTGGTATTCGAAGAAAATTGCGTAACTTTTGCATACAGTGTCCATTTTGGGCTCATGACCCCATTTCGGAAAGCTCGCGACGATTCCTATTGAACTCATTGCTTATTCTTGACATATGATGGATTTTGGACGTTTGAATTCGTTTGCTAAATCAAAACGACACTTAACATTTCTTAGATTCGATCTAAATCACTATGAATTTTGTTTGGTTCATCACGTTATAAATACATACTAATTAAAACAAGCTTTTGTAAAATACAATCTTTTTTACAAATGAGTTGTTGCCATTGCCAACTGCGATTTTTGTTTGCATCACCACAATATAAACATACACTAATTAAAATAAGTTTTTGCTAAATGTAAAGGATGAAGCCTCAAGAAAATGCGGAAGCAATCATATATTTACCAAGAACATAAAAATGATTTACACAAAGTTGAATCAAATATTACAATGGGCTCAGAAAATCATTGTACCTGTCTGTACAATATAGTAGCGGCCTCAAAACACCCAAACCCTAAGATAATAAACCAAGAAGCTACTTCAATGACCCAAACGAACACATCGATCTCCAAACTCGAAAAACCCCT
>CAIGRO010183492.1:0-10503 GCA_903798355.1 Fraxinus baroniana
TGAAATTGGAGTTTATTGCTTTGGAGAAGAAAGAGAATTACTTCATAATTTCTTGAAAGATATTACATGTTGACTTAAGCCGGTACCTACAATAGGCATACACTGTGATAGTCAATTGACTATTGGAAAGGGTCAAAACAGCATATATAATAGTAAGTCTAAACACACATGTCGTAGACACAATACCATGAAGCAACTGATCTCTAATGGTATCATCTCCATAGATTATGTGAAGACTACGGAGAATATCGTGGATCCACTTACGAAAGATTTACCGAGAGATCAAGTATGTTGTCTATCGAAAGAAATGGGACTGGAACCTACTACATAAGAATCTTTGTAATGACAGCCCTGCCTTGTTGATTGGAGATTCCAAGATCTTTGTTCAAAGGGATAACTAAGTTATCAAGATTCAATGAATCACTTGGAAAGAAAAATTCCTAATTCATTCCTAAGACAAATGCAGAATGTTAAAGGTGAAGATATGCTTTTAATGACTCCTATATCTTGATCAAGTCAAGTGGAGTAAAGCATAATAGTCTTAATAGAAGGTTACCTATGCAAGTGTAAAGTGGGGCAGCCGCTTCAACGAAAATTACTCAGAGCTGAAGTTTTCTAATACACTTATGAAACCAAAGAGTGATTCAGGGTCAAATGAATCAAATCATGAGAATCATAAACAATTTAAGAAAGACACATGTGTTAGTATTATTGTCTTGGTTTATACTAACTGTTGAATGATTCAAGACATCATGTTCACCAATTAACCAAATAAATCTGATAGTATTTCACTAAGAAATGTTCAAAATCTACTTGATGCAGTGTTTTTATACTTTCTATGATGTATCATATTTTCGCATAGCATGAACATATTTGAATTTTCATTCATATAGAGGATTGTTGAAACTTGGTTTAAAGACTAGAAAATCTGGTTAAGTTTTAAGGGGACTTTGTGTCAACTTCGGCCAAATATTTGGACTTGATTCGATAATCAAATTATAAATATAAATAGACCAACTTGTTCTACTCGTTGAGTAGATCGTCATTATTTATTTGAAATCTCAAAATTAATTCTGAATGAATGAGAAATTGTGATCCAAAGTTGGGAAAGAGAGGAAAAAGCTGGCCGAAACTTTGCAAAACTCCTATGCTTGCCTAGCGCTCAAGCGGTGAAACAGTTGCTTAAGCGCTCGAGCGAGAGGCCAAAAGGAGGGCGAAAAAGTTTTTGATAAACAGGTGTCACTAGCGCTCGAGCGAGAGGCCAACGACAGGTTAGCGATAACAAGTGATGCTACCCTTTATAAAGGTAGTTGAGTTTTGAGGTGTGACTCTTCACTCACAACATCTCATCTTCTATGCATTCCATATAATTTGCATTGAGCATTATATCAAAATCTCCAAAAATCATTCAAAATATTATTTTTCTTGTAGAGGGAAAAATTTCGTTTGAGTTCATTGTTACTTGTGGTTTGAAGTGTTTCTACTGCATGTTGTATTCATTGTATCTTGGAAGACAAGTGCCGTAATTCGTTAGCACCATTATGGGATGATTTTATTTTAAGGAGAAAGTGTTAATCACTTGCCTCGAATTTCTTTTCTTCACTTTCTTTTTATTCTCCTATCTTTTATCTTATAATTTACATTAAAATTTAATTACGCTCCTCCGAATTAAACTTAACAATTTCTTTCACTAAACAATACACTAACAATTTATGGAATGAACATTCAACAAAGAGTGTTCCAAACAATAATGAATATCCCTGATCCCTTTAACCAAGATTTACAAGTTCTCATTTATCTAGTAGTAACTAAAATCGAGAATTTGAATCCCCAACCTATAATTCAAGATCTGATTCCTATGACAAAAATTGTCCAGGTAGGCATCAAATGGCACAACTAAAAGTTGGACGTTACGTTATTTAAGATTTTGCTCTCCAACTTTTATGTCACTTCCCATTGCTAGAATGAATAATGCTATCTAGTACCATTTGTGCTATAACACCATACCAAGTGGCACTATGATAACAAGTCCAACTAAACATAGAATTTAGCACCATTGGTATGGTACTAAATAGCATTACTCCCAACAAATAGGGCTCAATTTTAATTCTTAAAGGGTGGCAAGGGGGCAACTTTAGAACTCGTTATATGCATCATTAATTCATTTGCTTTGCCAACAAAATTCGAACCAAAAGGACACTGGCAAAGAGAACAAAGAAGAAAGACAATGTAAATTGTAGAAGTTTCGGAATGGTTTTGGTTAAGCTCTTGCTTCTTCCAATGTAAACCTTTTGCCTGCCTCAGTAGTTATTCTACATTGTCATTTCACAATTATTTTGAGAAGGGCATCAGCAAAATGAAGATTAAATCATAAATAACAGTGTCCTGAACAGGAAAAATCCTCTACCCTCAAGACCTTTCCGTGACACAATCATTTCTTGGCAAATCCCCAACCACCAGATAATTTTCGTTCGAGACATTCCAGACCTGGAACCAGAGAAGGGCAAACAACGAAATATGAATTGGTAAATCGAATAAAGTAGTAAAAATGTCAAATTTGATGCAAATTCACATACGCTTATAATTAGCAAGAAAGTTTTGCTTTGAGCTCATTTGCCACAGCATCGATGAACTCTTCGGTGTTCACATACTTGTCTCGGCTGAGCCTGTAACATTATAAAGGATCATACAACGATCGAGTAGAACCAGATACTTATTGACTGAAAAAAAAAAAGACATGGTCACTCACTTGGATCCATGGAGGATAAGGGCAAGATCCTTGGTCATCTTTCCAGACTCAACTACACCAATACAAGCTGCTTCTAATTTCTCAGTGAAATCCAAGAGCTTAGCATTATCATCCAATTTTGCCCTAAACATTTTGCTTGCTTGTTAGTTATTTTGTTTTTATTCACGGTCAATGGAAGCCAATAAACTGTGCAGCCAAAAAGGATATTTAATAATGTATTTCATTATAGCAATTTGTTAAAACCAAATCCAGTTACCTGTGTGCAAGCCCCCGAGTCCAAGCAAAGATTGAAGCAATGCTATTTGTGCTGGTTTCACCTCCTTTTTGGTGAACTCTATAGTGGCGTGTGACAGTTCCATGGGCTGCTTCAGCTTCAATGGTCTTTCCATCCGGGCACACCTGAATAAAAACCAGAATTTTATTAGATTCTTAACTAAAGATGTGTACGAATTTTAAAGTTGAATACTATTAAGTGATCAATGCAGAGAAAGAGTACAGAAACAAAAGAAAAAGACTAGAAAAACCATAAAGATTGATAACATTAACATGGAAACAAAACTGAAAAGTAACAAAAATGATAATAGAACACGAGGAAATGCAAAATTAAGATAAAATTCATCGAAGAGAATCAAACATACCAAAACTGATGTCATCAGCCCAAGAGATCCGAAACCTGCAAGAATACAATTGAGAAATTTGAGGTTGTAATAGCTACTCAAGTTAAAAATGAAATAAGGGCATGCTTTCAATAATATACTATTTTATCCATACTCTGTCACAAGAAGAGCATAATATGACATTTGCATGTTTAATGAAGCCTTGAGATTATAAAAGTTTTGTCACTCATACCTTGAGCTAAGAAATCACTCTGAACATCCCCATCATAGTTCTTGCAAGCCCAAACATAACCTCCTTCGCTCTTTAGAGCATATGCAACCATATCATCGATCAGGCGGTGCTCATACCTATGAATTTCATAATACAATTGCAGCAATCAGTGACATTTGAAATATTTTATAAAACCAGATTGCCTGAGATCACAGGTAGAACAACTCACCATATCCCTGCTTCCTCGAACTTGGATTTCCAGTTTGATTCATAAACTTCTTGGAAAATGTCCTTGAATCTTCACAATGGCCAGTCAAAGAAAGAAAAACAAATGATCAATACATTTGAAGTGAAGAATACATGATAAAACACACATAAAAAGGACTCGCGCTAAACCCAAAAACACCACTAGATTTATGTTCAGGAAGAATAACACTAACAGCCCAGACAAAGGAATTTGAAAGCAGTTTACGCTTAAAATATTATAAATAACAAATTTGTATGTTAAAGGACACATACTGCATACCTTCCATCATATTTCTTGAGAATGGTATTCTTTGTGCTAAGATACAATGGCCATTTCTTCTGGCATGCAGTGTTCATTGAAGCTTCAGCAAAGGAACGAATGGACTGTCCCACCAATAAGCATTAAAGAAATAATTTAGTGTCACGATTAAATACTCTGATGCCAAAACTCTAAATTTTGAAATATTATACCTCATCAGTGTTGTACATGGAGAGAGCAACACCACCCTCACCAGTGAAGTTGAAAACCTCTATTTCTGTCTTTTCATCCTTCCCTTCTGGAACTGTATTCATTATAAAAATATTTTTACACGAACTTTGTTGAAACAGATATGACCATATAAATAGACAAAGACAAGTATCCAGGATAAATATATATAATAATCAAATTACTCATTACTTGTCAAAGAACAGGAGTAAACGTTTGAGTGATCTAAGAGGAAAAAAAAAAGTGAATAAAAGTGCAATACCGAATTACAATATGAAAATATAACAATTAAATTATTCATTACATAACTATTTGCACACAAATTTTGTAGAAACAGCTTTCATCATAAAAATAGACAGACATACCCAGGATGAAATATAATTGATTACTTATCGCTTGTAAAAGAACAGAGAACAGGAGTAAACATTTAAGTGTTGTTAGATATCTAAGAGCGAAAAGTGAATAAAAGAGCAATACCAAACACCAACTTCAGCTTTCCAGCTCCCTTAATAACTGTATCAGTCGCTCGGTATTGATCTCCAAAAGCATGCCTTCCAATGCAAATTGGCTTTGTCCATCCTGAATGCAGCAGCAAATAGTTTCAGCATTATTCCATAACCTAAAGAAAGAGTGAAATAGCAAACCAAAAAGAAAAAAAGTAAAGTAAAATAAGAAATAAAATGGAATAGCTATTACCTGGAACCAGTCGGGGAACATTTTTGCAGAGAATTGGTTCTCTGAAGACAGTGCCTGCAGGGGAAGAAAATTATGATGAGCCACAAAGAAGGATTACAACGCTTACAAAATAAAAGAAGATGAGCTACAGTCCCTTACCATTCAAAATGTTTCTAATTGTCCCATTTGGACTCTTCCACATCTGCTTCAGACCAAACTCCTTCACACGACCTTCATCTGTACATATAAAATTTAGTGGCATGATAATCTCATTCATAATTTAAAGATAAAATGATAAAAGATCCACAGCATAACATTGAACAATTTAAGCTAAGTCATGCCTACCAGGAGTGATGGTAGCACACTTAATTGCTACATTGTACCTACGATTTCAACAAACAAAATTACCATCAACGGAGGAGAACAAATATATATTTATGAAAATTGTGATAGAATATTAAAAAAGTATAGACATTGCGCATTTTGTTTGTATACTGTAAATATTAGAAGAGGAGGAAATATAATAATGTCCATCAAAATCCTATTATCAAATGTCCAAGATTTATTCAAAACTGAAAACAGGTATAACATACTTAAGAGTAGCTTCTGCACTTTCAACAGTTACTTTGTCATCTGTAGCATCCCGGTAGGGTAGGCCAAGGTCGAAGTACTTTATATCCAACTCCACGAAAGGAAAGATCAGCTGCAACATCATAAATAAACACACTCAGCCAGTGAGTCAGTCAGTCAGTCAGTAACGCATATATTTCATGAAAATTATTGAAAAGGATTACAGGAATTTTATCACCTTGTCCTTGATAAATTGCCAGATGACCCGTGTCATCTCATCTCCTACATCACAGATTAATATGAAAAGGCAATTATCAGGAAATGATCATAAGGAATCATATCGTCAAGATCAGAATCTAAGCCCCTGTTTGGCTACTATTTATAAATTGTTTCCCCATATTTCGTGGACCTACAAATACTACCCACTTAGGACAGGGCTATAGGTACCCGGGCGTTTACACGCCCGGTTACCTAGCCCCACTGCCCCCCTCACAATAGGGGGGGCATAAATTTTATATTTGCGGTGGGCCCCTCACATAAGTGAGGGGCGTGTACCCGGGCGTGTAAACGCCCGGGTACAAATGAATTTTCCCACCCACTTATCCACTATCCATTTTTATTTACTTACAATTTAACAGTTTATAAGCAACCCCAAAACATGCTTGAGCCCCTCTTCGAACCCCATTCTTAAAAATTCATTTTTTGCGCGCGCTCATTTTCAACCGCACTTTTTTTCAATAAAATAATTTTGCATGCAAACCCAAAAAGTTTCCCACTTCTTAGCCTCCTCACATTCAAACCAAAAAAAAATATATAATAATAATAATAATAATAATCAATTTTTTACAAATTTGATTCTCAAAAAATTGGGGGCCAAAGTATATAAAAAATAATCTTCTTGAAACTTTGTCTTTCAAATAATTCTATTGAAGAATCAGATATTTATGAGTAAAACAGAGCAGATTGTGATACTTATCCATAGAACATATCCCATGGAATTCAAAGTATCTCACAAAATAGAAACATGGGCCCATCAGCTTTTACAGGCAAATCCAAAAGGCAAATAGAAATACAGTCTGAGCCTATAACAGGAGATATACAATTTGAGCCTACAACGCAGAATACCTTATAAAAAGAGATCGATAGTCAACTCATATGCACAAGGCAAAACAACAAGAATTAACAGAAACCCAGATCTGTATAAGGTATATAAATCTATGATCAGAAAATAGGAATAGAAAGTGGGAGATCCGAATCTAACCGTCCATCTCAACGATGGGATTGGCCACCTTGATCTTTTCAAATGCCATTTTTTTCTTGAATTGTTTCTCTTTACAAATCAAATTGAAGAGTTCCGTCTGCAAAATATATGAAACAATGAGATAACAAAGATCAAAGAAAAAATCTTGGCCAAAGAGCGATATAGTTTTTGAGTGAGATTAACTGAGAATTATACACAGCAGGCGAATTATTGCAGTAACAGAGGAATAGATAAATGAGAAAACACAGCTTAAATATTGAAGTTGTTGAAAATATCTTTATCTTATTTGATCTTTTTATGGCCTACACACGTAATTACTTACCTACCCACATGGCATACCATTTTAATGCTACAAATTAGGAAATTTGTAATTCTTGACGAGGACCATTGCTTTTGATGTCATATTATAATATTTTGTCACATCTAACGTCCTACTTGCAATTGTTTTATTATTAATATGAAAATTCATTTGATTGTTTCTTTTCTTTTTTTAATTATTAAAATCATGATACATAGGATGTCACATAAGACGACTCATGTAATCACTCACTACGAATAATATTGTTCTTGTTCGATTTAGATTTTTTTTTTTAAAAAAAAAAACCAATTTTTTTGGTATGTTTTGATCAAAATTATTGAAATGTGTGATTGAAAAGTTATAAATAAATAATTAAAGAGATATATCCCATGAAATATTTAAAGTTATATTTTTTAGTAGAACCACCAAATAGAGTTCTTATAACTTTTATTCATGGTGCTTGTATTATACAATTCACTAATATTAAGCAATATTATGTCATAGCAGAGCAAATTCGATTAAGTTTTAAAGTAAGTTAAAGTTAATTTCGTATAAATTTTTGTTTTTAAGAAATATTATGCTGCTACAAAGCAAGTTCGATTAAGTTTTAAAGTAAGTTAAAGTTAATTCCTTATAATAATAAGTGATTACCAATGAATGTGTAATAAAAGTGATTGTAATTAAAAATGGTATTCAATGAAATGGTAGGTAGCATTCTCAATATTTTCCACATATTGGCAACACATTAAGGGTGTGTTTGAGCCACATTATTGATGAAGAATGTGTGGTTGAAAATGAGTATAAGAATGAAAATGAAAATTTTAATGTGTAACAAACAAGGGCTAATACACTGATATAAATTAATTCATTAATTGTGAATGTTTAATACTAATGGATTTGAACGGAAATACTTTATTAAAACAAAGTTATAGAAATAAATTTTGAATTTCAACTATTCACTTGCAAATTTGAAATAAGTTGAATGACCACGAAATTATACATTTTTATTTTGAGAGTAATAGTATGAATAATGCTATGTATCATAAATGGTATTATGTACTAGTTTAGTTGACACTCAACCTTATCACTTCATTATTTAATTAATGAAAATGCATCTAAAGATTGGACAATAAAGCGTCGAGCACCACAAAAATACTTAACATCGTAATATAATTAGTTATTAGCACCAATAATGTTTATCAATTAGCACCTACATGTATACAGTGGGATCCACTGTCTACAATCTTGTTGACCATAGATTGCAGTATCACGTAAACTACGTATAGACACCATTAGTATCGTCTAAGCAATAATAACATAACACATCAATTAATTGATATCCTTAGTAAACCATTTCTACTCATAATAAAAGGGTTGAAAATAGGATAATACTCACACACACTAATAGTGTTTAACATCCATCTTAGATGTAAGCTTACGATAGATTCTATTAAGAACAATGTCATTCGTCTCCCGTGAATATCATTCTTATGTAATGTGGATGTAGACCTACTTGGTTTTATCATTTAATGCGATATCACATGATGACGATCAACACTAATGACAGATATCATTACTCTTCTATTAAATAGGGCCATAGTATATATTAACATTTAATTGAATATATGATTTAATATCACAATTATTGTCACCTACATTAACACCATATACCACTTTATATTTCTCTTTATTTTTTCTTTTTAAGTACATACGTTATATACAGTTAACCCAAAACCAATTAGGAGGGTGTTTGGTAGAAATTAAAATCAGATTAAAATTGAAAATATAGTCGTTATTATTGACTTTTATTAGACGGGTGGGACCCAATAACGGCCATATTTTTAATTTTAATTGAATTTTAAGCCCAACCAAACGGGGCCTAGGTTTATGTTTCCTTAATAAATTTTTTTTAATAAGATTATAATTTTTTTTTTCAAATGCCACACTCTCTACAAGATGTCTTTGGATAATCGACTACTTAGTGTAGATCACCACGGCATTATCAGCATTGTAGCACCATGATTGTGCTATTGGCACCACAAGCTAAAAACCCTAGCTCAAACATAAATGAACTCGTAATTATGATTTATTGATCTTAGGTGGCATAAATAAAGAGAGGTGTTCACACATTAAGTCCCTGTTTGGTGTAAATCAAAATCGGATTATTAGTAATTTTTTTATGATGAATTGTGTAGTTTAAAAGATATAGATTTCTTGAGTTGTGGGATTAAAATTAAATTTTTGACTTGACTTGAAAAATTTAGCAACTTTTAAGTTTCACCAAACATGTACTAAGGGTGTGTTTGAGTCATATTATTTTGAAAGAATGTATTTAGGGATAATAGATTGATGGAGAATGTGTGATTGAAAAAAAAGGAAAATTTATTAATGTGATAGAACATATTATTTTATTGAAAAATGTGTTGTTGAAAATGAGTAGAAAAATGAAAATGAAAATTTTAATGTGTACCAAACAGGGACTAAATATATGTTTTACGTAGTGATGGCAAAAAACTCGCCCCGCCTTGCCCCGGCGCTGCCCCGCCCCGAACGGGGGAAAAAAAACCCGTCCCGACGGGTTGGTGTGGCGGGGCGGGGAATGGGTGCCTCGCCTAGAAACGCCCCAAACCCGCTACGTGAAGAATAAAAAAAAAAAAATTAACTATAAATTAAAAAAAAAATTAGTTAATTGGATTTTTTTGATAAAAAAAAATTTAAACAGAGCAGGACGGGACGTGAAGGAGGTGTTCCGTCTCGAACCTGTCCCGTTGGCATCTCTAATTTTACGCATCTTACCTAACCCGTTACCTAATCCTTTTATCAGCCTAGTGGGAAGTGGGGGCAACCACGACTTGTCTTTGGTAATTGATTGCAAATTTGGAAAAGAGGAACAAATGATGAAATGAAACACGTAATTGCGCATTCAACCCGCTGACTATGACATGTAATTTTAATAACAAATCGAAATATTAATTGATCAAAAAAATTATTAATTTAAAGATATTGAATGTGAACAATCATTTCGTACATATATTTTATCCATTCAAATCAATTGACGTTTTAATAATAAATTTTTGTGAAAAGTGATTCTGTTATAGAATGTGTAATTAAAAAATAAAGAAAATATATGAATTTACACGTAAAATTATTTTATTGATAGAATATAAAATTAAAAATGAATTTTTAAAAAAAAATGACTTCAAAAGAATCTCTCCCAAACAATGACTGGACTTAGCATATTATTAACGACATTAATGATAATTTTCTTGATAATGAAGTTGCATTACAATTTTTTAGAGGACATCAAGCACAGGAACGAGAAAACTCGACTACCAAGTGATGCAAAATTAGTAGAAGGGTCGGCAATAAATTTCGAAAAAAAAAAAAAA